>LPNX010383208.1:347594-452109 GCA_001517045.1 Pseudotsuga menziesii
AAAGTTTATCTACAGTGGTCTTTATGGGGAATTTCGCCCTCCCTCTCTCCTCAACACGTTTTTGGATCAACTGGATGATTTTTGGTGGATTCTTCAGTGTTTGGGCCGATGTGTTAGTGTTTGGGTTGATGTGTCAGCCAGATCAGGGCCCCGGTTGACAAGTAGGCTCAGTTCAGCCTCAGTTTTGCATTGATGAACTATCCATCAGAGTATTTCACTTGATTCCATGAGGAATTGCGCCCCCCTGGGCTAGATGGCCTGCAAATTGTATAAATCAAGGCACAACCTCCTCTTCCAAGCTAGTTAGAGCTGGACTGAAGGGATTGCCGTTGTAATTGTGTACTGATCTTATTTTTTGAATAAAGAAAAGCTTTGGAGGCTCAATTGTGGAGTATATTTCATGTGTGTATTGTCATTGTCTTGCTGCAATCGAGGTGAAACTGCTATTTTTCCAGTTTTTTGCACTTAATTATTCTCTGCCTGATGGTTTCTTAAATCATAAGGATAGATCATTGTAAGTAAGCTTACTTAATTTCTATTTTCTGCATATGTTTGAATGAGTTAATACCTGTATGTTAAATAAGGTTATTTGCATACCGTATCATCCCTTTCTCATATGTATCTTCAGATCTGATAGTTCTGTATGCAGGAATTGTGTTGTAGCTTACAGGTTTGCCGTAGCTAGAAGATCTATGGTTCAGGTTTGATTCCATTGATTTCTAGCAGATATTTCTAATATCGTGCCCCTCGGTTCTTCTCTACCAAGGTCCCTCTACAAATCTGCTTCAACAACAAGCACCTTTCTTCCCCTTTCTCTCCTTTAAAATTATTAAACTTTCCTCAAACTGGTTACTTTAAGGTCTCTTTTTAAATATGATCTATCTCATAAATAAAATAATACATATATCTAATTATAAATATCCCTTCAATTTTCTAGATCTTAGCTTCATTGTGCACATAAAGTTCAAATTCAAGAGATCTAGCTAAAATTGCCTTAGTTTCGCAAGTAGTTTATTGAAAAATTCATAGCTTGCTGTTAAGGTAGTTTCATTTGCTGTTCAATAATTTCAATATTCTGAAATATCAGTGCTGTTAATTGGCTGCACAAACATCAGGCCAAGATCCCAAGGAAATCTTGCTTTCCTTGGTTCCCTTTTTGTCTGTTTAGCTAGTTTAATTTCACTAAATTTTTGAGATAAAGTAGGATGACCCAAAGGCACTCTTAAAGTGATTTGGGGAATTTGTTATTCTAATTCACTTGCTTTCATTTAGCAGGTCTGAAAGAGAAGAAAGGAAGCTGCTGTCCAAAGTGGCTTTTGGAGCGCTCAAATCCCCCCAGGGGTCTCTCTTTTGTCACATAATTTGTAATTTTTTTTATATAAACTATAAGATATTGGTTTCAGCCTATATAAGGACCAAGAAAGCTCTGTTTTATCAGTTCTTTGATATTGTAACCACTGTAATAAAATCATCCTTTGAATAGGCTCTTTCGAGCCCATTCCCCATCCCCCCTTGGGGGATTCGTGTCGGTGCCTTTTTCGTCTTTTTCTGCTTATTTCCTTTTACTAGAATTTATATGATTGATAGGGTAGTATATTTTATCTTGTTGTTAATTCCATATTCCATATCTTATTTTCAAAAGTAATCATAATACTTACCCCACGATTTCCCGAGTGACCTGCAAGGGGAAAGAGATTCGTGGTAGGATTAATCAAAAAACCACATTTGTGTAGTTGTGTTATTTTCTCATCTTTTTTTTATCAGCATTTTAAAATTAACCCCTCCTTGATTCCACGATTGAGATCCACTTGGATCGAAAGAGGTTCTTGGAGGCTTTTCTTTTAACCAAAAACACATCTTTTAAAACTTATTAAAATTTACAAGACTCCAGTGTGTATGCTCTGCACTTGGCTGCGGTTCATCCGATCAGTCAAGCTGTATCAAAAGCACTTGGGTGACTAGCATAATTAGGACTCACCTTCCCCAATTAACAAACCATCAGGTGAAAATCCAACACCTCGATCAAACCTTTACGGTGGCAAAATACCCAAAGGAAGCGGGAACCTACTGAAAAGTGACCTCGAGGCGCCGATCTCTGTCACACCCTAACGGGTGCATTACGAACACAGCCGCAGAGACTCCATTTCAGCCCACATATTCCTTGCGGGTAGCCGTATAGGCTTTGTTTTGGACATACTCCAAGTACTGTCGGGTATATCTGGAGTCCCCCTTAAGCCTAATTTAAACAACTCATACTCCAATTTTAACTTAAAACATACCAAGATGCAATCGCAAAACATTTATTCCAAACACATGCAAGCACACTGATCTCTTTTGACTCCATTTTTAAGGCACTGGTCTTTTTTGCTTCATATATATATTGTGTATCATCTTTGTGCTTTCATGTGTATCTTCGTATCTTGTCATCTTGATTGTTTATAGTTAAAATATTCAAACTCCTAAATAACTGATTTAGTTCAACATCACCCCACTAAGAAATCATCCTTAGTAACTTAATAGGGTCTACCCCCCTTGGCTTCGTTAGGAGTTGAGCCTAAACGGAGGAGTCAAGAACAAGGTGATAGCCTTGACTTGAGACTTGCCCCCAAGGACACATCGACTGGCTTGAAGATTTATGCCACGTGACCCAGGTGTGTGAAAAGGCGGCAACAAGTCCCAACTTGTGTGGTTAAACATTGTACTTGAATAATGATCTTATCTTAATATTTTCCCATTTTAAAGGTCCATTGTAACATATATTACAAAATTTGTGACTATGCTTATTATGGATATTTGACATTTTAGGGATTAGAAAATCCCTTTATGCATAGTGACTGGATTTATGGACTTATTGAAAAAAGTATGCATGTTGGTAAATTTTAGAAACTAACAGTTAAATTTGCCATATTTCACCAATTTTGAACACAATCACAATATGACTGAACCTTATCAATTCATGTAATGTCCTACATAGTGATGGAAATCAAAAATTTTGCAGAATTGAAGTGGGACGGACTTAATGGTGAATTTAGTATATTTTTTTGCACTACCATTTTTTTCTTGACTTCATTATCACCAAATTCGAACACAAACATGAATGAAGTGGATTTTCTTAAATATTCTCTTCTTAGAGATCTAGCTCTGAGGTGGAAAATGAATCTAATACAAACTACCTTATTGAAGAGTTCAATGATTAATAGATGTTGGTCGCTATGGGTAGACCCGGGTTTACTATTATGTACCAACAACACCCCTAGCTCACTGTCCCTTTTGGCAACAGACTGCAGAGTGGCCTGAAGTCTCACCCGAAGTGATTCTAATGGGTTGGCAAAAGACTCAAGTGTCTTTAACCAGGTTCTGTCACATCCTGTACGCGTTTCACAGATTCTCTGAGCCCGCGAGGTCTCTCTCTCCACGATGCACAGCTTCCTCTTCCTCGCGATGACTCTAGCGCTTATCACATCGTCGTGTCCTGGGAAACACGTAACTCTCTCCTATGCTATATCCTTAACCACAGTGCACCACATCTCCTCTGATGGTGCGATATCGCTTCCCTGCGATATCCTACCGCTGCGGCTCAGCGTATTTAGTGCTACTTGTGTCCGACTGACAGGACTCAACATATAAGGTTGTGCAACACTACGACTCTTAATTGTCTTGAGTGAAATATAGACAAACTCTTATACATAATACTTAAAGACTTCAACTTGTATTTATCCTCCTATACTGCCATGAACTGAATAACACATACATACATTTAACTGTAAGCAAAATCCATGTAAAGAGTGACAGATATAACAAGCAACCACAATCACTTGAATCAATCACATAACATGCTAGTTTTACATGGTTCACTCCCAGGATGGAAGCTACGTCCACAGAACTATGTTTCTATATTATAACTAAGGGGAAGTAAACACAGCTCTGTTGCACTGCATATGGAGTAGCCGATTTCCGTCACACCACTGCTCTCTGCAGTTTTCCAACGCTGACCATGGGTACTGTACATCGCTTCCCATCTTCTATACTTCGTCTTCAATACCTCAGCCTCGTCGCTCCTTTTCCTTTATGAGGGTAGCTGAGCCCTCCTGTCTTCGCCACTGCCTTCAATGCAGTGGGTGAGCTCTCTCTTCTCGACCGCTTAGATACTATCGTCTTCTTTGACTTCTCTGTCCCAATAGTCACGGTTTTTGTCTCTGATCTGCAGCTATAAACATGCTATGGTGTCGTAGCTTTACCTTATTTCTTCATCTTCGCCAAAACTGTCTATCCGCCAAAATGGCAGCTTCTCTTGTAGCTGCAGGACCCTGCTCCAACAATAGAGAAAGGAAATATTTCCACACCATATTTTAGGAATTCAACTTGAAGTTTAGAGTACCAATAAATGTATTTATTTATATTTTGTAAATAGCTTCAACAATTGTCATAGGAAAATAAATACCAAGAGTGTGAACAGTCAAGTATCACAATGCCAAAACTTTCAAGTCATGAGAGAGTTGGTTCAAGTTCTAAGGGAAATATTCATAGGATCTTATATATGTTTGATCCTAAGCATGCAACGATATTAATATATAAGTATCAAGAGGACAAAGGTGTTGAAAAGTCATTTCATATTCAAGATTATGTTCAATATTTTGTTTCACTAATAGTATCCAGTGAAATACAACCACTTACAGAAGCTATGAAATTTTTTGTCAACATTAAAAATTAAAAGCCAAATAAATCTCAAAAGGTTGATGCCACATTGTTTTTCCAAAACTTGTATTTGTTGGACTAAAAATTAATACAAATATTAAATATTATGAAATATTAAGTAATTCATGATAAATTTTTTAATCTAAGGAATTATACCTCCCAATGATCTCACATTATTTTTAACCACAACACTGCCGAGAAAAAAAACAAAAAAATTTCCCTATTTTTTCATCTAATAAGTGCAGAGACCCAAGGTAGTTTCAAATCATCATATAGATGAATAGAGGAAAATTCTAAGCAAGTATTTCAACTTCATTTCCAACTTCTTGGCTTACTAGATAAATATTCCTCATCTTAGGAGTGGGAATGGTAACCAAGTCAGGAAATAGTTTTGTTTGACCTTGCTTCCCCTTTGGATCCCAATACAACATGATATTCACTTTAATTCCAAGCACACCCTACAGATTACATGAATACATTAGAAAAATTCTCCCTGCAATAAATGCAACTTCATATCATAGAAAGGTATTTGTAATTTTAATAGACTTCAAAAAACATAACAAGCACAAACATTACTTTGATTTTATATCTAATAAGTATGCGAAAACCTTCATGCATATATCATATGAAAACCTTAACACAAGTGGATTGAACCAATATTACTCTGTTCTGGCAAAGCATCACTCAATAAAACCCCGAATAGCTTACATATTCAAATCTATATTTCTGAGTAATGAAATATAAGATGACAAAATGTGTTGGGTATCAAATTGATACAATTGCAAGTTAGTAAATAGGGGAGAGTAAATGTTTTATTATTATCTATGTATGTGTATCATCTGCAGTGATATATTAATGGCCATCTCATAAAATTGAATTGAACTACTAAGGATACTGAAGAAATACTCCTGTAGAAAAGTCATTTTCCATGTTCCTTAGGTTCTTCAACCATTGATGGTCTCAAAACGAATTATGTAGTATTTTTAGATAAATAAAGTGCATTGGATTTTGTATCTTCCATGATGCCTTTGTATTATAAGGGTTTCTCTCGCTCCCCAAAATCCCTGGATGTTTCAGGCACTACGTTTCCGTTGGTATAATATGGACCAAATGTAATAGAATGTTGACCCATGGTTATTCAAGGACATAAACTATACAAGGAGCTTGATGTTCTAATTTAAGAACCTACAAGTGAGTAAAATGGTATTACAAATATGGGAATTTTTGTAGAGGTGTTGGAAGATTTATCAACGAAAATTATTGATCACTTAGGCCATCTACTCCTGAATGAAGACAAATTACAACAAGGGGAGGAGAGCACATGAAGATCTTATAAATGGCACAGGTTTTAAACTTGATAGTCCATTCAAGTTCCAAATTAGTTATTACTTGTAGAAAAATTACTTAGAGGTGGTTGAGAAAGCTAAACATGAGGAAATTCCATCAGAAAATATAGATGGAATATAATTGGGTACAAAAATTCCAATAGTTTTGAAAGAAATATGAAAATGGATGGCTATAAATATTTATTTTTAAAATAAGCTACAATTTAAAAGTATGTCATGATATCGCATCATTGCTCTTACCCGTGTCCTGTAAATACGCATATGTTTCTGATACTTATAATTTCTTGGAGCAAATTCCCTTGATATGTGGAGCTTGACAATGTCTACATTTACTTTATCTTTCAAAACATCTTTCAACATACTACAAATATTTTGTTGTTGCAATAATTTCATGGTAGGACCCCTCAAATAAAGATTTGTTTGTTCATGAAAATAATGAAATGAAGCTAAAAAAATAGAGTCTTAGTAATCTCTATGAATAAAAACAACATTAATGATGAACATTTTACATTTGATGAAAATTTTAATTTAATAATGTAAACTACAATAATATTCAAGTAAAATAATGGGTAGTAAAAGTTCACCTAAGGAAACATAGTATATAAGACCACCGATCGCATCAAAACACCAATTTTTCTTCTAAAATTTCAAAATGTTTCCCAAGGATATATGTAAAAAGTTCCAAGGTATAGAATAATGTACACTGTGAGAATATATCCTATGAATATTTCCCTTAGAACTTGTTACATACATCCACAAATATTGTACACTGTGAGAATATATTGTGACATACACTGTAATTCACCACTTGCAAAGATGTTCTTTCTCTGTACTGACAGACTTGCACCCAATGATTTAATCTGTGTCATGAATATTTGATAAGTTAAAATATAAATAGCTAGAGTCATTGGATTTACCACTAGTAATTAGTTGCATTTTTTCAAATTAAGTAGAGTTGCATAGAGTTGCATTTTGTCATTGGATTTACCATTAATTGCATTCTGTCAAAATAACATAGTTTCGTTTTGTATGTTGTTTTTCGGCCATATGCTCCTATTAATAATACAAATTTTGGGTGTTAATAATTGTGAAGCCTATGTATGATCTATTGTTAATCACTGTGAACCAATTAACAATAAGTAATCCTACCAATATAAGAATTGAAATGACCATATTCCTAGTTCCGATTCCTATTAAGATCTTCATAGTGATGAGTATTTATAAACAATAAAACCAAATTCATTTAATATAGCAATAAGATCTTAACATTAAACTTATTATTTCCTCTATAGTACATACTTTGATTATCATATGGAATCAATATAAGTTTTAAGGAACTTAGCAAATAAGAGAAAAATACTATCTAGTTAAGAAAACCTCCTACCAATACCAATTTTAAGAAAGAATATTTAAGGAGTCTCTTTAACTAAATCAAAATCAAGTTCACCAATATAAACCTACCAAGAATTTCTTAATATAGTTATGGATTACTTGAATGAGATAGGAAAAGTACGGACCTCCAAATTAATGACAAATAGATTATTACTATGTCATGAATTCAGGTATTTCCTTAACCAGTGAAATAAGGGAAAAAGTTAAAGGTTTCCAAATTTATGCTAACAAAATAGAACTTAATAGAAGCCACCCAACAATAAGCTAGGATTTTAAGTGATTTCAAGTAAGCCAAACCTCTTAACAATGAACAAGGGTTTGAATGTAGTAGAGTTTACACTTCAAATTTTAACAATACAATTAGTGTCTCAAAGACTCTGAATTTGAATATTATGACAGTCCACAACAAGGAAACATGAAATTCAATCTAAGATACTAGAATCGCTTTTGTATGTGAAGTGAAAAATTAGATACGAGTGTCAAATAAATCCACTATCACAATAAATAGAGATGTAAAACTGAATTTGGGTAAGGCACATATTTATTCATATCAAAGCACCCTATATACGGACTTGAAACTATGAATTTGGGAGATAGAAACAACACTATGGTGTTAACGATATCGATCGTAAACCAAATTATTATTTTCCAAATGCATATCTTAGAATTCTGAATTTTTTAGCATGAAAGGGCGAGTCTAGAGAAATTTAAAAAAAAATAAGATGGTTAAATTGGTCTCCTTAAAGGATTCAATAGTATGCAATAATATTGCAAACAAGGATCCCTTTTAATTTTTTAAAATCACCAAAGTGTGTATGTAGGTTATAACTCAAGTCAATCACCCAAACCATGTTGAATACATCACTATTCTTGCCAAATATAATTTTTAAACTTACAAGTATTTGCAATATATCTTTCTCATGCCTAAACACTTCAAGAAATAAATGCATCATATTCATCAATCTTCTGTGCTAGAGAGATAACCAAAGTGCCTCTTATTCACATTCTTTAAAACCACCAATTTAAAACATGAGATATCTAAGAAAATCCTTATGAGTTCTTCAAAATGCTAGTGCTATTTTTTCAAACAAGTAATGGGGTTGTACATATACATGATATACATGAGTAACAGTTTGTACAACTACATGAGGAATATGATTTTATACCCATGTGATATACATGATTTGATAAATCAAACTCACATTCCAAATTTTATAAATTTTATCTTTAACAACCATTTATATAGAAGGATGGAAAAAACTTTTATTGTGACGAACTAGGGAAGCGTTAGGCCATGTATCAATGTATTGTTATACAAACCATGAAATTTGTAATAAAAACATGGAAATACACCACAAAACTCTTGTAATAGGATTTGTGGGTTTTTATCTCTTTAGAGGAAGTTGATGCACCAAGTAGAATGTATTCAATAGCAGTAGGTTTAGTTGACATATCCACATTTATATTGGGAGAAATATATACCATATTTCCTTCCTAAAATGCATCTAGAGTGGGTATAAGTTTATTCAACCAATCTACATGTCCAAGTTGTATGAAATCCTTTGATTTGATAGAGAACTGATCAAAATATATTCTAGGGGTGAATGCACCCTAAAAAAGAAAATAAGCATTATGGTGCATATTGTACCAAGGGAAATTAGGGTTGTTTAAATATTCTATAATCTGTTTTTCATAATTGAATATGGAAATAGAGATATTAGGAAAATCGAGTGTCTTTAGCGGAGAGAGAAGTGATGAATTGGGTGAAAAACATCTTATATGTATGTTTCATTGGGTTTCATATTTTAAGGATTAGGAATGCAATAAGGGTAGGGAACATTTGTCTAAGCATAAATGTACCCTTAATAAGGAGATTTTGGTTGATTCAATATGGGTTGATACTGAGGCATTAGAGCCTATGATATTGAATGTCATGGTGGAGGGATAGGAAAGTAAACAAAAGATTATGGGCTAAAGGAGCCACATATGATGTAGAATCATTAATGCACGGAGTTCCACTACATGATGGGTTCTAAACATGAGACTTAGAAGGAGGAACTGAATACAAATCACTATCTCTTGCATGTACTGACAAGCACAAATAAAATACAAATTATAGGGAATATGGTGCTTCCCATATGAAGGTAGGATAAACATGGGGCACTTTCAACAAGAATGGTTTCCATAATTTTTTTTTAACAGAAACATATAGAGTTTATATTAAGAAAACATCAGAGAACCCACTGACATATATACAAAAAATGGACCCATTCATAGGCCTAAACAAAACAACAAAATGGAGAGAATGATTTCTTGTCCAAAACATATAAATGTTTCTTAACAAAACTAGTAAAAGACTTTGAAAATGGAGATAATTACAGATTTTTTTTAAAACACAGAGTAGACCAAAACAACAAATCTTGAAAATTAACGACCACAAAAGTCTATAGCACCTAAGGAAAAATTCAATAGCTTAGCAATCTGCTTCTCCCCATACAGTTTTCCAACCTTCAGATCTAGCTTGTGAAACCAAGCTTCCATTTCCTCAAACCATGATTGAACATTCTTAATGGATTGACTGAATGTGTCTGATAAATCTTTACAAATATGTAGCAAGTCTCTTTCAACCACCTCGAATATCCAACCCCCTTCTTCATCAATATGCTTAGTAAAACCCTTCTGGTCCTCAATTTTCTTGCACAGGTCCCATATTTCTTTTTCCAACAGTTAAATTGGCTCACACCCTGGAACCATAGAGTCAGAGTTTGAATCCATGAAAGGAATCAAATAAAAATGCAGGATGGCTTGTGATATTAGGCTTCTCTCACAGAGACTAGAGAAAAATATAATGAAATTTTTTTATCCTCTGATTTGAAATACCATAGAAAATCTTAATGATTCCACTCCTTGTCCTTCATTTCCAAAGTCAAATCAAAATACCTTGCACATATGATATGACGGAGGGGATTACAGCCAAGGTGGGAATACCTCCAGGTGAGATCATCGCATGCCAGAACGAGTTCCATCATACCCAAGCCCTTGTGTTCACCGTACTTCCATAGGACACAAAAAGTAAATACGAAACCTAGTCTATAGTGTGTTCATTTATGCTTTGTTGAATTTATACGACATGCCCAAACAACGATCCAGTTAGTGCTTGAATTATATGTAGCTTCAAGGGGGGATAATCCCATTAGGCTTTAGGGCCAGGGGCCTATGGAATGACCAAACTAGAGTGGAATCCATTGGTCATAAGGAACCCTTTACACAAGTGAATCGCATCATTTGAAGACAAATCAGCTTCTCTATTTAATCCTCGAAGGATATGAAAGAATTAAATTTTGTGAAAATAAGGGATAAGAATTTGGATTTTTCTAATGATTCAAATAAGCCAAATTTGAGAAGGAATATTATGAGTATTTAAATCCTGAATGATCAACCTTGAATCTCCAAAGATATTGATTTCTGAGATACCATGAATTATAGCTTGTTGAAGGCCTTACCAAAGGGATAAAGCTTCATCTTGATAGTTGGTGTCGACTACTAATCCCCAAGAGAAATAAATTTCCATATTTCCATCAGGATCAATAAGGATGCCTCCCCCTCATGCCACCCCTGGTTTCCATACTTATTATTTATACTAGAAGAGGTAATTATATTGTACAAGTAATAAGTATAGGTGACTCAGCTAATCATCCCACCCATTACATGGTATTACCCTAGATAACCTATATGGGTGGAGTTAGAACAATGTTTGTAAGGAAAAATAGAATATAAATATCCCAATTGGGCATATATATTGTCTTATTGTGAGCATCATGATGCAATGTTTTTCATAGTTTCATCCCTTGAAACCTTGGGGGCACCATCCATCACCGTTATCAAGTCCTATAAATACAGATATTGAAACACATTAATGACAAGAGATCAATAGTGGTTGTTCATGGCTCTCTGAGTAGCAAGGTGTTTAAAGTAATGAGCAAAATCCATAAATGTAATACCACTAATTTGATGTTGTAGAACTTCACGCACTCTCTCTCCTACAAGAAATTTTGGGGAACTACTAATCACAAGTGTTGGAATCGTTTATAGATGAACCCATGCTTTAGGTGGGGTATAAGAACAGCTAAACAATACATGGACCAACAAAAACAAGACAGATGATCATGGGAAAAATGGGTCATATTTCATTATGAAATCTACTTCATAATGGAAATCCAATTAAACGATGACATGAAGAGACATATATGTCTTAACTCTCTTTTGAGCATTATGACTGAAGCAACATATTGAAGACACGGGTATTCAAACAGCAACATAAAAAAGTGAATGGAGAACTTGGTTGGAAGTTTAGGATTATGTTAAAACAACTCAGAATTTGGTGATGCATGAGGACTTGACAATGGCTTCACATGGGTTGATTTATGATATTTGAATGATGATTACAGTGGAAAATCAAGGAAGGTGGAATAAAATTCATTATTTCACACATTGCATTGCAATTTGATTGTACACCTTGATACATATCCACTAAAGGGACTGCGGGAAAAGATTATACTACATGTATGTGATTGTTGTAATGTTGTATAAAGATATGAAGAAAAGACTCTTGAGATGTATTTCTTAAACTAGACATCATTATAAGGTTTTTTTGAGCATAAATTTCATTGTGAATATCTTGATGCATAAGAGTTTGACCATTTGTCATTGATGACATGGTATGATATGGGCATTGAAACACCAAAATTTCATGACATGGAATGATATGGGCATTGAAACACCAAGTGGTTCAAATGACCCCTTTTGTGGTTATTTAAGAGTTTGTGGGGTCATGAAACCCTTGGAGATGGTCATAATACTTAATAAGGTTTAGCACCCTTAGACATGATAATATGTTGACATTAATATGCAATTTTTAAATGTCAAATCCAACCATTCTCCAACAGTAACTTTGAATCAATTTCCTACTATTTTTTCTAAATCTTGTTATGTTTTCAAATCAAGAGAGATATTCCCATTGTTGATATTCCACAATTGTTTGAGACCAAAAAGAGATCAAACCCAGATTATGATCACCTCATAAACATACAGGGATACCTATTCAATCCTATGTTATCAATCACATACCTCCATGAGTCCATTATTGCTTCCCAAACCAAGTTTAAAGAATCTCACAACTTCTTAATTGTTTGGGACTCAAATATGGCACTATATGTCATACCCCAAACTTACCATTTCCCAAAATTGGTTACCCAGTGTGTGCAAAACTTTTTCCTTTGAAAAATATGCCATTGTGTCATTTGATTGGTCCACAATGTTGGAGACATTTACCACCATACACACTCTTTTTGGTCAAATTGGCCTCATTAAACCACTATCCTAAGTATTATTGACATTAATTGACATCCTTGGAGCATTAAATGCCATCATCCAGTCACACCCATGCTTACCTTTAGTCAAGGACGCTAACTTATCCTTCTCCTACATCTGCGGAGGCTAACTAGAGCACATCGGGGGTGACCTGAGTGATATCAATGAACCTAATTGCTAACTGTTGGTTACAATAAGTTAAATAGGTCAGTGAAGGTGCCTTCTTTCATTTAATTGATTATTTAATGATTAATTAATGAACTGGAGTCAACAGGGGCACCTCCACCAACTTCTGATGTTCAGTTCAACTTTAGTTAACCTCATCAGGGTTCATTGGAGCCATTGAAGTGCTAGCACTTGATGGTTGGATTTCTATGACATGTTTCTGATCTCTTTCAGTTGAGACTTAGTCATTTATTGCACTTTGGTTTCAGTTAGGGTTCAATTGAGTCAATTAGGGTTTTGATTAGTGGTTAATCGAATGTGGGATATGGATTACAAACAATTAAGCTAGAATCACTTATTCAATTTGAATGACCTCCTTGAGGATTCAAATTGCTCATTCATTCATTCCTGTAGTGTGACATTGTAATAGTAATCATTCATTCTTTATGTGAATACAGAGCGGCTACTATTCCTGTAGATCGATTACACCATTTCATGAGTTATTTGTTGATTAATATTTGATGAGATTGATGCTTTGTTCCTAGATCAATATACAATATTGATATGGTATCATAGCTTATGCTGAGATGAAGCTCTATCTCTCAAAAACAAGCTTTTTGACAGATTTCTGCTTGAAATTTGAGCAATAGCTCAAAATCCAGCACTGCACCAGAAGCCAAGGCTTACCACATAATACCCCAAGTAAAGAACTTGTTGATCAAGCTTGCTTGATTGACTATGCTGGGTGTGATGAAAGCGTAAAATGTGCAGGCTGTCCGACCTTACATTTCCCTTTTTGTTTTGATTTTCAGGTTTCTACAGGTGAAGCATTTGCTGTAGCAGATCGAGATGGCCTCCTCAGTAGATCTCTTGAATCCATACAATTTCCACTCATGGAAAGGTGATGTGGAGATTCAGCTATGCTCCAGAGGACTCTTTACAGTCACCATGGACACTGAAGATGAGCCCGGTTCAACCATAGAAAAATCAATATTCTTGAACAAGAAGGATGAAGCCTTCGGTTTCTTGTGCCTCTCTATTTCCAAAGATCTTCTTTTCCATATTCCGGGATTGAAGACTCCAAAAGAAATATGGGACAAATTGGAAACTCTATATGGAAAGCATGATGACTTGAGAGTTTACCATCTCAAAAATGAATTAATGTCTCTCCATCCCTCCAATTTCGAGAGTCTGAATGACTTTTTCACAAAGTTCAAGCATACTGTTTTACTCTTGAACCAATGCAAATTGGAAAAGGAGGATGACTAGCTCATCCTCGCCATACTCTCCAAACTAGGGGATGATTATTTAGTTTTTGTTTCTACATTCCGTGCAGGGAAGCTCACAACCCCTGGATGGAAGATGCCTACACTCAATGCCTTCATTGAATCCCTAACAAGTGAACATGACATGCTTGTCTAGATGGGGATCATCAAATCCTCCTATGATCAATCCCTTCATGTCTCAGGGCCCAAATATCTAAAGGGTAAAGGAAAGCAGCAAAAGAACCCAAAAACTAAATTTGATGCTCTTAAACCTAGAGTTGAAAATTAGCAGCATGATGAGTCTTCTGGCTCAAGGAAGAACAAAGAAAAAGGGCACCATGGAAAGGAAAAAGTCAAGTGTTATTATTGCGGGAAGGGATTCCACCCTGAACATGCCTGCATGAAGAATAATCTTGATGAAGCATCCTCTCTCCTTGAGAGAAATCACATCAATATTTGGGAGAGCTTTCGGAGGAGAGATCAGCAAGATTGAGAACCATAGCATGAAAAAGGTCATGCCCTCATGGCAAGCACTTCGAAGTCCGAAGCAATATTGATTGATTCTGGAGATTAGAACCACATGATGGTTGAAAGAGAATCCTTTTCATCCTTGGATACCGGCAAATCCATCCCCATCCACATGGGAGATGACTCCACCATCATTTTAGAAGGACAAGGTACTGTTGATCTTGAAAATGGCTTTTTTTCAAATGTTTTGTATGTACCGTCTCTGGCATCAAATATCCTTAGTGTCTATCAGATGACACATACAGGAGTGCCTAAGAAAGTTTCTTTCGGACCAAATGATGTTGAGATAACAAAAATTGCATCTAGGAAACTCATTGCTAAAGGCCTTGCAAACCATCATGCAAAAGCCTATGAGTTCTCTCACTTTGTCGCGGATGCAAAGCCCACTGCTCTACTAACTCATGGAAATTAGGTTAGTATGTTGTGGCATGAGAGGTTTTCCCATATTAATTTCAAATATTTGCAGCAATTACATAAACACACCATCTTTGAAGGACTCCCGGTCATCAAGGCAACCACGGGAATTTGCAAGGGCTGTGTGATTGGAAAACACCCTAAGCACAAGTTCGATCGAGGGAAGGCAGACCGAGCTACAAGCATATTGGGGCTGATACATTCTGATATCAGCACTCTGATTCCTATCAAATACATGAATGGATCAAGGTATATTCTTACTTTTATTGATGATTTTTCATGGTACACATGGGTCTTCTTTCTCAAAAAGAAGTCTGAAGTATGTGAAAACAAAATTGAATTGAAGGCCTTGATCGAAAATGCCTCTGGGCTTAAGATCAAGATCTTGAGATCTGATAATGGAGGGGAGTATGTTAGTAATGAGTTTCTGCACATATTCTCCCAAATTGGTATTCAGTTCCAACATTCAATCCCCTACACTCCCTAGCAGAACGAAGTAGCGGAAAGGAAGAATCGATCTCTCAAGGAGATCACCACCTATATGTTGGAATCCAAGAAGCTTGCTGCAAATTTGTGGGCTGAGGCCATGCATGCTACAGAATACATTTAGAACAGGGTGCCACACTCATCCATGAAATGGAATACCCATTTTGAAGCATACTTCAGATACAATTCGGATGTGTCGAACCTACAGGTGTTTCGGTCCACTGCATCGGCCCGGATTCGACTAGATAAAAGAAGGGCCTTGCAACCGCAAAGAATAGAATGTATGTTTATTGGGTATATTGATGACTCTAATGGTTTTAAGATTCTGGATATCAATAAAAAACATATCATCATTGAGATAAGTGTCAAGTTCAATGAGCCTCTTCAAGAGGTGGAGCTAGTGAAGGAGAAAACTGCTGAATTTCCTTCCTATCCTACTGAATATTTGGATAATGAAATTGGGGGTGATGACCCTGAGTTGGATCCTTTGATTTATGATATCAGTGTACATAAATCATAATATTCTTAATTATAACCTGAAGTGCAAAATCATCTTCCTACATGGGCCCGACAGACACTCTCCTCCGCAGGAGACAACATTGGAAAACTGGATGATCCTAGAAGAACCCAATCTGATTTCCAAAGAGCGGGTATTGAGATCTCTTGTTCTTATAATTTGCTGTCTGAAACTTGATATTTTATTATTATTTCAGATCCAAAATATTACTACCATTCTTGAAAGGATCCGAGATGGAAATTTTCCATGGATGAAGAGATGAATTCTCTTCAAAAAAACGCTACTTAGGAGCTAGTTTCTCTTCCTCTGGGAAGGAAATTGGTTCAATGCAAGTTGGTGTTTTAGAAAAAGGTTGATTCTAATGGAAGTACTTGAAAATATAAGTCAATTCTGGTGTTAAAAGGTTTCTCTTAGGTCCAAGGAGTGGACTACCATGAGACCTTTGCACCGGTTGCAAAAATGGACTCCATTCACCTTGTTTTGGCAATTTCAGCATCCAAGCACTGGGAAGTGCATCACATGGATGTTAAGTCAGCATTTCTGCATGGAGATATTCATGAGGAGATATACATGAATCATCCTGAGGGCTACATCACTAATCCATATTTGGTTTTCAAGCTAAAAAAGTCACTATACGGGTTAAAATAAGCCCCAAGAGAGTGCTATTCCAAGATGGATGCCTTCCTTCTCTCGCAAAACTTTCAGAAGTGTAGATCAGATCCAAATGTGTATTTATAGAAGTATGATGGTCATATAATTATAATTGTTTTATATTTTTATGACTTAATTATCACAGGTAGCACAGTTGCCTCCATTTCAGCCATCAAAACTGCTCTCCACAATGCCTTTGAAATGAGTGATTTGGGGCTTCTAAAACAATTTTTGGGGCTCGAAATTGAGCAAAATTATGATGGGATTATGGTCACTCAGTCAAAATAAATTTAAGAACTGTTAGTCAAGTTTAACATGCCTGAATTTATGCCTACACCATTCCCTTTCCTTTCATGGATCAGCCTTGAAGAAGGAAAAAGCACACCTCCCATGGACTGCACTATCTATCGACAGCTGATTGGTAGCTTGTTGTACTTGACACATTCTCGGCCTGATATTTGTTATGCCATGAATTCGATATCAAGAAACATGCAGCAGCCTCATGATATTCATTGGAAGGCAGCCAAGAGGATCCTCCAATATATTCAGGGCACCAGGACCTACGACATTCACTATGTTGCAGACTCTAAGCTAGAGCTGGTTGGATACACAGATTCCGATTGGGCGGGTGATTTTATTGATTGAAAGTATACTTATAGATATGTATTCATGTTTTGTGGTGGCCCCATTTTCTGTTCAATAAAAAGTTAGGCTGCCATAGCACTATCTTCAGTAAAGGCCGAGTGTCGAGGAGCGGTGAATCCTTGCATCCAAGCAGTTTGGTTGCAAGGAATTCTTTCATAGTTTGATCTAGGTAGTTCTTGGTCCACTATCCTCTTTTGTGGGAATAAAAGTGCTACTAATATATCCATGGATCTAGTTACCAGGTAGAGGACCAAGCATGTAGAGATCCAGATGCACTATATCAGGGAGCTAGTGCATGATAGGACCATCATTATGCAATACTGCTTGACTGATGAGCAGATTGCAGACATATTCACTAAGAGATTTTCAGAAAATAAGTTCACTTACCTCCATTCACTATTGGGGGTGAGTTCATCAGGGTGATTCAGACTACTTTTACTGTTCATCTTGAGGATGTGGGTTTCCCACTGGGTGTTCCCTCTTTTCCTCACTTATTTTGTTTTTGAGCATTGTTTCAGTTTCAGCATTGTACAAGGTGACCTATGGACTTAGTTTCCATGGCCCTAGAATTTTTATGCATTTGTGTTTTCTAACTCCTTCTAAGTACAGCTTAAGAGGGGTTGTTGGAGACATTTACCACCATACACACTTTTTTTGGTCAAATTGGCCTAGTTAAACCACTATCCTAAGTATTATTGACATTAATTGACATCAATGGAGCATTAAATGTCATCATCTAGTCACACCCACGCCTGCCTTCAGTAAAGGAGGCTAACTTATCCTTCTCCTACATTTGGGGAGGCTAATTGGAGCACTCCGGGGGTGATGTAAGTCATATTAATGCACCTAATTACTAACTGGTGGTTACAATCAGTTAAACAGGTCAGTGAACGTGTCTCCTTTCATTTAATTGATTATTTAATGATTAATTAATGAACTAGAGTGAACAGGGGCATATCCACCAACTTCTGATGTTCAGTTTAACTTCAGTTAACCTAATCGGGGTTCATTGGAGTCATTGAAGCGCTAGAATTTGATGGTTGGCTTTCTATGACATGTGTATAATCTGCTTCATTTGAGACTCAATCATTTATTGCACTCCAGCTTCAATTAGGGTTTAGTTGAGTCAATTAGGGTTTTGATCAGTGGTTAACTGAGTGTGGACTATGGCTTATAGTTAGTTAAGCTAGACTCATGTATTCATTTCAAATGACCTCCTTGAGGATTCGAATTGCTCATTCATTCATGCCTGTAGCATGTCATTGTAATAGTAATCATTCATTCTTTATGTGAATACAGAGTGGCTACTATTCTTGTAGACTGATTAGACCATTTCATGAGTTATTTGTTAATTAATATTTGATGAGATTGATGCTTTGTTCCTAGATCAATATACAAGATTAATACATACTAACATGCAATGTAAGAAAATATGCCATAAGTCAAATGTTGGATATGCCAATACACCAAACCTGTGTAATCTAAATGAATACGTTAATTGCTAGGTTTTTACCATGATAGGGTAGTGGATAATACAAGCTTAAGGTTCGTGGATACCATATCCCCCGTATCAGATATTCTTATTACTAAGTATGATTACACCCAATTCTTAATTAGATGGGTGGACAAAAATGAGGCATTGGTCATTGGTCAATGACATTGCCATGTCTTTGAAAACCCTATTTTATACAACTTGAACCTCATCACATCACATATGGGATGGAAATTACACAACTTCGAACAAATGAGTTTGAAGAGGTTTTTACTTACCGATTTGGGAGGCATTGGCTCCGATTATGAGGGTCTACTGAATAAATTTAGTTTCCTTTGTGACCTCCGACTCAGTAGGAACCCTATTGCAATCAAACTAGAACCTAGATTAATGGCTTCCTATCGCAATCAAACTCAAACCCAACTTAATGGATCCCTCCAAATCGATAACTATATGCCTCTATCTGCCTGCAAATTAAAGAAAGGGTGTTTTTGATTGGTTCATTTCTCCTGGTGAAATGCTTATAGCTCCCGAACTATTTTAGTACTCAGTCAAACATCTCTGTTGGTTCAAGATCAGCCGCTCAGGAAACTCAATATGCATATGAATTTGATAGTGTATTCACTATATCCATGATGGAACTCCGTGCCTACTATGGAGATTAGGGATCTTGATCCAGAGATGGATTTGCTTGAACTGAAACAAAGACTACAGCTTTTTGGGAAGTTTGAAGGATGGAAGCGGGAATTCTATAGAGTGACTATGCCATAAGGTGTCAATATTCTCTATTTAATCCATTTTTTAGTTTAACATGAGTTATATAGGGTTATGTTTGATTTAACCTAATATTAGAATATTTTCATTAAATAATAACATGAAAGGAAGTTAATTGTGGAAATATAAACCAGGATGGAATGTGTTATACAAATCCCTTCTAAGTTCTAGTTAAGCTTCATGTCAGTTTCCATTATTAAACAACACATGGACATCATTGGTGCCAAAAAGTGAGAGTGGGTTCCATGCCTAGAATGAAAACCAAATTTAGGCTAGAAGTCCTATATAGACTCATTCTTCATCTTACTAAGGATGATGATTATGATTGTGATGATGATGATGACGATGATCATGATCATGATCATGATCATGATAATGTCAACGACAATGATGATGATGATGATGATGATGATGGTGATGATGATGATGAGGATGATGATGATGAGGATGACGAGAGGATCATGATGATGAGGATGATGATGATGAAGATGATGACGATGGTAATGATGATGATGATGATGATGACAATGATGACGATGATGATGATGATGATGACGAGGAGGAGGATGATGATGATGGTGATGGTGATGACAACGATGACAACGATGATGACGAAGACGATGATGATGATGATGATGGTGATGACAATGATGATGATTATGATGACGATGATGATGATGATGATGATGATGATGATGATGATGATGATGATGATAATGATTATGATGATGATGATGATGACGATGATGATCTTGATGATGGAGACAACGATGACGATGATGATGATGGTTATGAAGACGATGACGATGATGATCAGAATGATGATTATGATCATGATGATGGCGATGATATTGATGATGATGAATACGATGATGATGACGAAGAGGTGATGATGAAGAGGGTGCTCACAATGACGATGATGATGAAGATGTTGATGAGGGAGAGGGTGATGATGATGACAACGACAATGATGATAATGATCATGATCCTGATGACTATGGAAATTATGATGATGGAACAAGAGCCTAGTTGCCATTATAAAAATATATCGGATATCTGACAATTTATGTGAGGTACATTGAAAATACAAATTGTAGTTCTATCTTTGTCAGATATGCGAGGGACGTCGAAAATATGACCCAAACATCTTTGTCGGATATGCGAGGGATGTCAAAAATCCAACAAAAACATCTTTATCGGATGTGTGAGGGACGTCAAAAATCTGACATGTAGTTCTATCAATTTAAAAAAAATTAATCAAATTATGTAATTTGAAGGTGAAATCAGACGACACAATATTTTTTGTCTAATGTCGTAGGATTTTCTCGTCAGATTTTGGGTTCAAATTATGTAGTGGAAAAACCTTGTAACTGTGTGGAATTCATGGATCTAGTAATCATACAAAATTATTTGTTTTTCTTTGCATATCTTATTTCCTCTTCATCCATGACAAGGAATATTGCACGATGCTTAACACCTACAATAATTGAGGCATGCACAATAAGGAAGTAATGGGCATGTGGTGCAAGGTTTGGAGTAGTCTCACAATATCTCTAGTTTGTGAATGATCACTCCCTATATGTATAAGTTTATACACCCATGAACATGATAATGAAAGAAGATGGAAACATAAACTCCAAAATCATGGAACAAGTAGTAGTATCCTCCCCAGATCTCATAAAAAACACGGCATTTAAATATTGATCCAACTCTAGGAAATAGTATAACTATAAAATATTCTTCATTATCAACATATGGTGGCTTGATTCAAATCGTAAACGTTGATACAAACCCACAACTAAGCAAAAAAAAACTTGAGGAAATGTGACCAATGGAATTAAATGTAATCAAGACAACAATGAAACCATCCTTCAACTATAAAAGGCACCCATTGCCATTGTAGAAGATCATTTTTGGAACAATATTTTGAGGAGATTAAGGGAAATATGGTTATAGGTATGATATTTCCTATAAAAGAGTTTATTTTAATTAATCAGATTTTCATTTAGAGCAAGAAAGATATGGATGGTATCAAGGTTTGTTTGGATTTTCGAAGGTAGTTATTCATGTATGTGGGAAATGAAGCGTGGGATTTTACATATTTATTGTTTGAATACCATAAAGTCAATATGGAAAAAGTGGACAGGCAAAATACCTCCTTTACCATTGAATGGATTTTGTTTGCTTACAATGTTATGCTTTTTGGACACAATAATTCACTAGTTGTCTTCTCTATAATTGTGTACAAAAAATGGCAATAGTTTTGAAAGAACTATGAAAATTGATGGCTATAAATAAAAATGTTTTAAAGCAGCTACAATTTAAAAGTATGTCATGATATTCCATCATTTCTCTTACCCGTGTCCTGTAAATACGCACATGTTTCTAATACTTTTAATTTCTTGGAACAATTTCCCTTGATTTGTGGAGCTTGACAATGTCTACATTAGCTTTAACTTTCAAAACGTCTTTCAACATACTACAAATATTTTCTTGTTGCAATAATTTCATGGTAGGACCCCTTAGATAAAAATTTGTTTGTTTATGAAAATAACGAAATGAAGCTAAAAAGATACAGTCTCAGTATTCTAAATGAAGGAAAACAACATTAATAATGAACATTTCATGTTTGATGAACATTTTAATTTAATAATGTAAATTACAATAATATTCAAGTAAAATAATGGGTAATAAGAGTTCACCTGAGGAAACATGGAGAACACCAAAACAAAGTATATAAGACCACCAATCACATCAAAATGCCACTATTTTTTTTGAAATTTCAAAATGTTTCCAAGGCTATCTATAACAAGTTCCAAGGGATGAGTGAAATAGCCATGGTAAAATTTCAACACTACAATTATACACCAGAAGAAATTTTATAAGTCATGGAATACATGCTATGACAATAAACACTAACATTCATTCAATAAAATTTAGCATTCATTAAATCACTCAGTCATTTAGTGAATAGATTCATTCAATAAAAGCTAGCATTCATTCATCCATTCATTCATTCAGTAGGAAAAAAACCATGTACGGCATTATATTATCAAAAATAATTATGCAATATTTCTTTATTCACTTCTTTCTAATTTTATTCTCTTTACAAAATCAACAAGAAGCTAATCTTCTTGAACTTTTCATTCAGTTCTTCGTGCTTCATCAAATTTCCATGATGTCTTCTAGTAGAGTGCTCATGGTGTGTATTTTGCGGCAAGGGGTTCGGATTTGTTGCAATAATGTGAAAATGTTGCATACATATAATTTTGTATTATAATTACAAGTATTTCATTTAAAAAAACATTAAAAATGGTGTTTTTTTACCTTTTCTGGTCATGCCATGTTCTTGATATTCCAGTGTAGGATCACCTTGTGCAATGTGACACTCTACCTGATCTGCAATTGAAATATGGAGAAGTACAATTAATGTTCACCATATGCAATGCTATATACAAAATTGTAGCATATGAATAAATTCATTACCAAGGTTTGAATCATGATCTTCAATTAGTTGTTGTCCATCATCAAAATTAAGGGGATTATTACTTTCCTGCTAAAACAAGAGTCAATATTTTATGTCAATTATTTATAATGAATAGATTGCACAACTAATAAATCTTCATTAAACTATATAGATTTTATATACCTGTGTACCAGATGGATCACCAGAAGACCATGTTTTCCCAGACAAGGTTTTTCGATGTTCAAAAATAGCTTCAAATCCATGCTGGAAGCCAGGATTCAAGTCTTCCTTAATGGGCACTTCTTTAAATCGGTTGGAATGCATATTTGCATAACACCGTTAATTTTACATTTTTCAACGCAATAAAATGAAAAATAATTTTCAATTTATTATTTTGATGTAGTATTGGTTTTTCGATACTTACAATTTGTGGTGTCAACTTTGTACCACCAGGCCCAAGCTTGTGATGACCATTTTTTTCTAGTCTTGCCTTTGTGGCCTTTGTTGTGTCTAACAGCCTATGCAAGTGTTGAAATACATTAGATGTTCCAAATTCGATATAAAAAATAATAATAATAGGGGTTAGAATTACATTGTGGAAAGTATTGCATACCTCCCTATGCCTTGTGGTAGCATTTCTTCTTTTCTCAGATCCCTCTCCTTTCCATCTTCCACTAGGTCTTTCCACTCTCTTGTGGGAATCATTGGAGGGTGCTCATACCTAAGGTTCCTTTCTAGTTGAACCCTATATTGGTCTCAGACAATCTTCATATGTTGTTCAACCTTATTTAGGACCATGGCTTGATTGAAGGTCTCGTTGTCAAACAAGCCAACCAACCGATTAGTGAGATCATCCTTTAAATTTTCCGTTTGTCTATTCCACCTTGTGCGAATGGTGGGAATGAATATCTCAAAAGAAAAATAATTTAAATATTTTAAAAAAACATCATTCCTGCAAAACGATCATGCCATCATTAGTTGAAAAAAATGTTTTATCAATTATTACAATTAAATTATAAACACTAACTTGAACAATGTATAATTACCTGGAATATTATCTATCTTTATTGGAATGAGATCTTCGTCCACCAAAAATGTTGTCTGTATTGTACCCGTGACACGAAAATATCTATGAAATGTTGCTTCAGCAATAGCAATACTAGTAGGCTCTGCATCTTGTTGGGCCCATATATGACCCCTTTTTGACCACCTTTACCTACCTCTTTTTGCCTCATCCTACTCCATTATGCACACTAAATAGATTTTTTTCCTTCACTTGGTCCCTCAATTCATACAGGTATGGTTAATCATTGTATTATTTTATTAATTCTTAAAGTTTTTGTAATCAGGGCTCTATATCTTGAATTATGCTTAAATATGGTGGTTTTATAAAGATAATTCAAGATGTAAGGGATACAGGTGTAGCAGGCTGAACATGCCAAGAGAGGAATGAACATTCATTGTTGAGATAATCGCCATCCATTCCATCATTTCCCAAAGAATGCGGTCAAAGGATACTATTCCATCCAAGCTATACAAAGGGAGATGCAATAGGTTGCAATAGATTTAGATGCAACAGTGCGCCACTGCTCAATAATAGTTGCAATCCATGGAGTATCTTCTTGATTGATCATGATTGTAATTTATGGCTTGAGTAACAACCTTCCTATATTTTCTACATCCATCTTGCCACTGCTGTAATAGATTATTGTAATTGGGGCAGCCTGAAGATCAGAGATCTTCATGGCTACTCGATAGTAGTGGGAAGAAGTTATGATTGTAATTGTATAAATACTGGGAACTATTCCGAACCAGGGGTTTGAAATTAATCGAACATATTGTATAAGCTGTGAGAGAGGTTGTGTTTTCATCTTGCCATTTTAATACAAGGAGTTTGATTCTTCATATCTCGGCATTCTAACGTGTGCTACTTCCAGCATCTCTGTGCAAAGGGTGGGCCCGCCTTCCCACAGGGATTGCTGAGTGAATTAGGTATTTCATTTATTCTATTGTGTGGTTTAAATTTTATGATAAATTAATTTATTTACAGTAAGCTACAACAGTCATTGATTTGTCGTGTGTTCATTTGAATGATTAGTTATTGCATCCCATGTAAACTGTAGTGGTGTGGTGTGATAGTTGTATGTGTAGGTTAACTTTCTCTTATGCAACTATGTGATAGCTGTGACAACCTTGTCCATCCCTAGATCTTTCAATTGTTGTTTTCTTGAGATCCTTCCAGTTCATTCCTTTACATTTATAATTGTAGAACTTAATTCCTGCACTTTGAATTCCCAGATTAAGTAGAATTAAGATAGTTGAGATGGATATTTAGATGTCTTGGTAATTGAGGATTTAACTTTCTGCAAAATTAATCTAGATGTTATTTCCTAAATATTTTAATTCTATATTAAGGATTTTAAGAAGGTATTTGTGATTGCATTCTTAAGAAGGTAATTTAGATTAAGTAGATTATGGGATGAGTTAGGCTAAACAAGAAAGTAGGGTAATCCATTTACAACATCATCTACTTACTATTTAAAGCATATACAGTGCACATTATCCCTGAAATAAGAGACTTCCCTGGGTTGACAGTTTATATTGAACACTCTGTATGTTGGCTTTAACTAACTTGCATATAGGGTGACCAACATTTTGGCGTCGTTTCCGAATAGGATAATTATTAGACACCGTAGTAGTTGTATCCAGTAATTATATTTATTCATTTTTCTTCAATTTTTAAGTTTTCATGTTTTGGGTTGTATGAATATGAGAAGGGTATAGAGTGACATTCCTACCAATCCTATAACCCCACAGAATACTAACATTGCAGGTGGTCGAGGCCGTGGGCGAAATCCAACATTGGGAAGAAGGACATTTATTGACGATCTGGTTGATAGGACCAAGTCTTCTACTAGGGCTCACCATCAGGAAACACCTATTAGAAGAAGCCTAGTTACCCCTGGAGTGGAAGCATCAATTTCCATAGTGGAGAACACATGAGGAGGTGCAATACCCTCGGATATCCCTACGAAGGAAGATAGAGTTAGTACTGCGGGATCAGCTGACCAAGATTTGATATATCACATTAACGGGGAGGTTGTGGCAGAACAGGATTTGACACAGTTCCATAAAAAATTTAAGGATCAATGGTAGCACAAAGAGGATAAAGCAGAAGAAGACATGAGAAACAGATGCAATCCCGAAGATCATGAAGAAGCAATGGGTGAAAATCAGCATCACAAGGGTAAATCCCCACCTGAAGGGATGGTTGGTACACTCCAATTCCCAATTCAACAAACAAAGAGGGTATCCCCCATGAAAAATACATCTCCATCGGTGTTTCCTCATTTTTATGGAAAAGGGGTAGATAATCTGGATGAATTTCTTTTTGAATTTGACATTCTTTGTCACAGCTACGACTACACCACCAATGCATAGAAGCTGAAACATTTCCTTCCACTATGAAGGAAAATGCATTACATTGGTTCATGAGTCTGGGTGGGGGAACTATCACTACCTAGGACCAGATAAAATAGGTGTTCTTGGAGAAATATCAGGAGTATTGCAATACCAAGGATAAGAGAGAATAAATGTTTAAAATGGTACAAAGGGATGATGGAAGTGTGGAATATTTTGTTGAAAGGATTTTATATTCTTGATGTAATTGTAACTTCGGAATGTATTCACTTGTAATTCTTATCTATTGTAACCCGATGTTATTCTAAGATGTTTTTGTGTCATTTCATGCCCCGATGTTCCGATTGGGAAGATCTATAATGTAAACAAGTCATGTCAAGTCATTGTAGGTAACCCTCCTCTTATCTAAGGGTTAAATTCCTTGCAAATCCGGAGCACTAGGGTTATTAGACTCACCTAGTGAATTCGGCCCTAGTAGGGTTTTAATCATATTGGGAATTAGTATAAATAGAGAGGTGACATCTCTATTCATGATACACTCATCCACACTGATTTGTAGCACATATATGTGGAAGAGAAAGACACTCGGGCAAAGAAGGAAGAGGTTACTACTGTCGGGAGATCATCTTACTATTTTGGGGTTTTACCTTTTGTGTTGATTCTATCTCTAAGGAAGTTGCGGGGTTTTTTCCATTTATGGTTTCCCCGAGGAAAAATACTGCATTAATTGTCTCTTGTGTTTGATTTCTTTACTTGTTGTTCTCTCAGTTAAATATCCTAACATAATGCTACCTTGAATGATTAAAAACTAGCATGGTATCACAGCTAACCTGAGAAAAAGACATTGTGCAGCTGCAGGAACTAGGGCTTCCTACTTTTTGTATCTCTCTCCACATATTTTCAACAAAATAAGGTTGGAATAACTCTCCTCCCTAGGGCGCATCTTTCTGTTGAAGCAGAATCCAATTCTAAGGTTTTTCAGTTTTGGACCTGACACTGCTGCCAAAAATTAGGGATTTTCACAGAAGAGGAATTTTTTAGTGAGCCCAGGCCTGGATTGATCTCCTCCCTAAAATATAATTTAGGGATCAAATTCAAATCAATTGGTTGGACATGACTCTGGAAAATAAAAACCCTAATTTGCTCATAAACCAGCTCTATAGGATTTCAGCTCCAAACCCAAATCCGACATCTTGACCTAGATCTCCCTAGTCCTGGAAGAAAATGAGTTGGGCTCCTATATCAATGAGGAGGTTCCAGTTCCAGAGGGATATGAGGCAAAGGCCTTACATAAGAATAATTTGGTTATGGAAAAGAGGATCATTGTTGATTCTATCAAGGATCACCTCATATCATAGGTGTCCTTCCTAAAGACACCTAAAGCTATGTTTGATGCCCTAACCAAATTGTTTGAAGGGAAGAACATAAACCGGAAGATGACTCTCAGAAACCAACTGAAGAATGTGAAGATTTAGAATGCAGAAACAATCCAGTATTGCTTCACAAGAGTTTCTCAGATCAAGGAAGAACTATAAGCAGTTGATGAAGATATGGAAAATGCATAGATTGTGATGACTACCTTGAATGGTCTCCCTAGATCATGGGACTCCTTTATTCAAGGGATCTGTGCTAGAAAGAAGTTAGTCAAGTTCAGCAAACTATGGGAAGAGTGCTCTCAAGAAGAAGCTCGAATAGCAGCTAGAGAAGAGAATATGGGAAGTGAAGATGAAGCTCTCACGGTACACTTCAAGTCAACCAAAAGAAGATCTCATTACTCCAGAGGTAAGCACTCTCAAAAAGATAACACTACAAAATATTTGTCTAAAATCAGATCTTATACATGTGATGAAGTGGGGCACTTTACAAGAAATTGTCCTAAGAGACAGAATAAGAAAAAGAGCAACAAAGGAAGACATCATGCTCATGCTGCAGAGGATGATGAACCATCCAAGAAAAGAACCAGATATGAAAGTGAAGATTCTTCAAGCGAGGATGAATATGTTTTTATTTTCACTCTCATAAGAAACATTACTCATGGAAGCAATGATTGGATCATAGATAGTTGGGCTTCCAAACATATGAGAGGATTCAAGGAATCCTTTGTGAGACTATCAAAACATGAATCACCCCACAAGGTGAAACTAGGAGATGACTACCAATATCAAATAAAAGGTAGTGGGGAATACACCTATAGGTTAGACTATGAAAAGTCTATGACAATGAAGGAAGTATTGCTTGTACCAGGACTCAAGAAGAACCTCCTCTTCATATTTGCATTAGATGCAAAAGGAATTAGAGTTGCATTCATAGATGGTCAAGTCATCATGTGGACAAAAGGAAATACTATCGATGATTTGGTGGTGATTGGAGAACAAGAAGGAGGATTATACAAATTGAAGGGCCATCCAGAACAAGCCAAATGAACTTTGTCATAGAAGGCTTGTACATGTGCATTACAGAGCACTACCTCTTGCAAGAAAAGCTATTGAAGGTCTTCTAGAAATCCAAGCAAAACATGATGGGGTCTGCAAAGGATGTGCAAAAGGAAAGAATACAAAGAAGACATTTCCAAGTAGCAAAAGCAAAGAAAAAGGAATCTTGGAAATCATCCACTCCGATGTATGCGGTCCTATGTCATCAAGCTCACTAAGGGGGTATGCATATTATGTTTCTTTTAATGATGACTTTTCTAGGAAGACATGGGTTTACTTCATGAAGAACAAAGATGAAGTATTCAGCAAGTTCAAGTAATTCAAAGCCTTGATCAAGAATCACACTAAAAAGAAGATCAAGACCTTTTGATCAGATAATGGCAAAGAATTCACTTCAAATGAATTCAAAGAGCTATGCAAATACTCAGGGATTAAGAGGGATTTGTACACTCCTTATAATCCACAACAGAATGGGATTACAGAAAGGAAGAATAGAACTATTAGGGAAGCTGCAAGAGAAATTCTTCATGAACAAGATCTTCCTATGCACCTTTGGGTGGAAGCTGCAAGAACAACGGTGTATGTACAGAACCGTACTCCACATAGAGTACTCGAGAACAGGACTCCTAAAGCAGTCTTCTCCGACAAGAAACCAAAATTTATCCATCTCAAAATATTTGGTTGTCCAGTGTAAATACACATTCCAAAATAGAAGAGGACTAAATTAGATCCTTCAGGAAAGAAGGGTATATTTGTGGGATACTATAAAAGCTTGAAGGCTTACAGAATATAATTCCTAGGATTCAAGAATATTGATATTAGTAGGGATGTGACATTTGATGAAGACACAACTTACAACAAATCCAGAAAGAAACCTACTGAAAAATATGAAGAAACATAAGCACCCATAATTCATGATACAACCATGAATGAAGAAGCTCAAGTAGAAGATCAAGAATTTGAATAACCAGAAAGACCTGTAGATCCACCTCAGGAAAAGAATCCTCACAAGAGGAAACCTACTTGGGTACGAGAAATTATCCAAGGTGTGGAAAGCTATGGGGATCCAAAACAGAATCACAGAGAAAGAAAAAGGACCAGATCCTGCTCCGGGTGTCACATGCCCCAAATTTTTAAAATAATGTTATTTTATTTTGATTTTATTCCAAGACATTATGTTAAATTTAATGCTAAGTTGAAAATGATGACTCGGCAGATTCAAAAGATTTGGAATGTAATTCTGAATATTTTATTTTTAAATAAATAAAAGTGGAGACAACAGCTTGGAAGAGCTGTTAAAAAGAGTGTACTGGTCAAGTTGGTGGAAGGAACTAGGTAGAGAAAAAAAATACAAGTGGCATCATCCTCAAACACTTCCTATGTTGTAGGTGGCAACTTCCCTACATTTGGGGTCATGATCCCCCAAGAAAGTGGAATCGAAGCAGGTGGCTCAATTAACGAGAACTAACCCAAAAAGACCTAGGCAATCTTATTAAAAGTACCCAATGTAGAGAGCTGAGGCTGCTCATTCCAGGAGAAGAATCATTTAGGTGAATGCACTTCAAGGAATTCATTGGGAAAGGGAAATTGGAAGGAAGGTGTTTTTGAGTGGTAAATTGCATGAACTTGATCTAGTACAGCTTTGCAGCTGAAATATCTTACTGCTGTGTGTGGAGTTGGTATTGAGTCTCAGGAATAGTACTTTGTTGATTGCTCCACCTAGTTCTATCCAAGGAGACTAGAGCAGGCTCGGGGGTCCTGAGAAGTTATTGTTTGAGCACTCTCTAGGAATTGGTAGGGAGGAACGGCTTCTCGTTGCTATTGTCATCCAGCTAAAAGAACAGGTTCTGCTATCTTTTCATTTTTGTGTTAAATTTTATCTCTGTGTGTTAACAAATGATGAATGTTATAGGTTATGATGTAAAATATTGAGTGTAAATTATCTTAGTTGTTTAATGTTGAATCTATTCTTGATGAAAAATAAATCCTACCTTTGTTTTTCCCCATTTGGAGTAATCCAGATCGTACTCTAGCACAGGTAGTGTATTTAAATGAATGAAGTGTAATGTAAATATAAAAGGAAATGTTTGATATGAGTATTGAAATGTTTTCTTTCATTAGAAAACTGTTTACCAAAAGAAATATTAATCTGTTCATAGAATAGTGTTAGATCTAGAATGAGTATGTTAGAATATTATAAAAAGGAAAAGAAGTCAGATCATTATACTAACGGTAGTATGTTTTAGTGGATGAATCATTATTCTATACAGTACTTACTTCTATAAACATTATTTCTATATAGAAACAGAAAGAAAAGAAAATAGCAGTTGAATGCTTAACTTGCAGGTTAAGTAAAAATGCCATTTCAGCTCTGTAGTTCATTTCTTTTCCTATTAAGGGTAACTATTTTATCTCTAGCAATATAAACTGTAAGAAATGATAGATAACCCTGATTTAATTCTAATGATAAAACTAATTGATTTAAGAATGTTAGCTAGGTTTATTTCATTTATGTTGATATTATAAAGAATTTATTTATCTTATTCAAACTATACTTTTATAATTTCTAAAGTTACTAACCTATCTCCTAAGAAAAGATTCAATTTAAAAAAATAACTTAGTCCCTTTCTTCAAAGAAAAGGAATGGAAAAGCAAGTAATTTTACCTTGTTTTAAAAGTAATGTAACCACCCATCAACAGGAGTGCCGCCACCAGAACAGGGATCAGCAAACCCTTCATCTTTTACATGAAAGAGGGAGGCTACACAAGCACAACCACAACCAGTGGAAGCCAAAGTTTGGGAGCGACTGCCAAGTAGACAGTGAAGCACGCACTATCACCACTTCCCAAAATGGAGAACTCACTCTGCTAGAAACCCTAAGACAAACTAGACTGCGGGTTTATAAGTCATGGCTCTCTTTGCATTGCTGCTGGGTTAAAAAAAAAGGGAAAATTACAGACTGATAATCCTTTCTACAAATGAGCCATGGAGAAATAATCCCAAGGAAAAACAATTACATACAGTTTAAGTAGTGAATGATTGTAATAGCTCTCCTCTCGTTGTTGTAGGACAACCTTATGATTTACAGAGGACAAGAACAACGATGGAAGGCTAAACCCTTAACTAGACATAGAGACTACATGGTGGCCAAGACACTACAGCAGAGCGGCCGAAGGCTCGAAAACGACAGAGAAAATGACAAAGGCTAGGGTTCACAGTCCTATTTTATTGTCGCAACACTTGGCCACAGTGAATCCACATATGCATGCAAATAATTTACCATGTAGTGGGTAACTTAAAAAGTCCCTGCATGCAATCAAATAAACTATCTTTTAAAATGATTTCCGCTCAATCATTTGGTTGAAAAAACATTCCACAAGGTTCTACAATTCCAGAGTCAATCACGTGATGCATGCTGCAAACCATTGAAAGCAATAGTATTACAAAGGGTATGGTTATTATATTAAAGGTTAACAATAATTCATCGTGGATGTGGATAAATGACACGACTTTCCACCTTATACCATACATATTATACATTGAAAAACGGTTATAACTCTATTAAGTTTATGTCAACAATAAAATTAACGAACCCCATAAACTTTACTCATGCCAAGTTAAATTATCATGTTAGATCATATCCTTGATATGTCTTGTGTTTACTTCTTGATCTATTCGAATGAATTATGTTTGCAAACTATGGTTCTAAGCCATATAGTTTCTCATTATTTCATCTTAAGCTTGTTAATAAAATTTTGATGGTCATAATAACATAGAGTCTTATTAACAATTGTGCATAGCTTATTACAATGTCACCCACATTTATGTTAAGACATGACATCATATAAGAACATAGTTTTGGTCGGAACCATAAACTATAACCCTAGTTGTCTTTAACTCGGAACTTCAGGAAGTTTCAAGGCAATAGGTACTTGATGAATCATGTAGATATTGTTTAATATCATAGAGGTTAGATCGGTGACTAACAAATACTCGGACAATGTCTATAATCCTATACATAATTAGTTCAACAAAGTTAATGTCCTTTGGGCCGTTTGCTAATTATATGAAGTACTTAAGTTATTTCAGGATTCAATTAATAATATAATCTTGATACTATTTGAGTAAGTTCAGAAGATGAGTAATCAATACTCTCATATACAAATCTTATTAAGTCGATAAGGTATTATACTGTTAAAGAGAACAATACAGCAATATAAGCTATACACTCTAGGTGAAGTTAGTTTCCAACAAAATTATAAATTATAAGCTAGAGAGATAATGATTGTCGCTAATTACAGTTAGGACAGAATCTCTTATATATATGTACCATTGGCATCTTTAAATAGAAGAATAAACTGGTTGTTTTACCTCATAGAAACAATTGAAATTGAAGTAGCATATATTTTTACCGAGCTATTATTTTTGCAACGAACATATATTTGCATGCTTTATGAATATTGATAGGCAGCACTGAATCTTTCTTACCTGTAAATCTGTGAGGACGGGTAAACTTTCTGCATTAGCTCAAAAGCTAAGTAAGCCCCAGATTCCAAGACAGTTCCACCTTCTTGTTGCAAAGAAAAACAAATCAATAAACTAAAAAAAATAAAAAGTTATTCTATAAGTTAAACTTAACCAAGTAAATAATACAGATTATGTGTTAACTAATCTGTTAAACAAATAATTTATAAATAATTGTAACTATTAGCAGACTGCATAATTGATTATTTTTCTATATTTTCAAAATTTTAAATTTTTTGGAAAATTTGGGGTTTTAACATGTGGTATCAGAGCATAAGGTTCAAACACTAGACCTTGATGCAGCCCAACTACCTTTCATAAAACAGTCAATTAAATTATTTTGCTAACGTATTTTATTCTTAAAATGTTATTCAACAGAGAATTGTCTTTTTCTGAAGTTTAACAGATAGGTACAGAAAGGCTGGGAGAGTATGCACAGGAGGAGTCTCCAGATACAGAAACAAGAAATTTACCCAGAGATCCTATACCAGAGGATGTAACTACAAATTCCTCAGAGTTGTTACAGACTGTAAAATATTTGAAAACTGAAATGGAGTCTGTAAAGAAAGAGAATGAGAGGATTCTAAGAGCTCAAGAAGAGATGAATCAGATCCTAATGGAAAATTTTCAAACCGAAGGAAGGGGTAGAAGGTTAGAATCTGAATATGCTAGTCATCCAAGAAAATATGAAAAGATGAAGCATACAAAAACTGAAAGTAGTTCGTCGTCAGAAGTGTTTGGTGAATGACAAAATTATCATACTAATAGTGACAGTAGTGATGATGAATTGTACGTCAAGAAGAGGAAATACAAACCTTATGAGGAAATCTCAGGGGAATTCAAAAAGATAAAACCACCAACCTTTAATGGAGACACTGAGAAGGGGGAGGAAGCTGAGTCCTAGTTGTTCGGGATGAAAAAGTACTTCCAAATTTATAATTATTCTAACTAATTAAAGGCTAGGATGGCTATATATAACCTCTCAGGAAAGGATGCTATTTGGTGGTAGGACTTGAAGAGAGTTAAGGGTATAAAAGAGAAAGAAGTTAACTGCAACTCCTTTAAGCATTATTTTAAAAATAAATTCCTGTCTGAGCAGTATTACGAGGAAAGAGCTAAGGAGTTTTATGAACTAAAGTTAGGTTCAATGACAATGAAGGAATTGAACAGAAAATTATTAATTTTACTTAGGTACGTACCCTACCTAGTAGATGAGAAACAAAAAGTACAGTGATTCCTTAGCTTCATACCGTATCATATTAAAGATAGAATTGAATATGATAACCCAAAGACTTTGGAGGAAGCTATGAGGAAGCCTAACTTTTGTTTTGAGCAGAATCGAAAGAAAGAAAGCTTGGCCAATTGGAAGGCTAAGAAAAATAATAATCAGTCCAAATTTAAGAAGAAGGATTTTGTGCCTAACAGGACTTTCAAGAATAATAAGGCCAAAAACTATTCTAACAACAAGAATTTCGAAGGAAATAGGAATAGTACACCCAACAATTAGAATAATTTTAAGGGTAAAGAAACTGCAAATAATCATGGAAATTTTACCAAGAGTTTTGAGCGTAAAGAACCTGTTAAGTGCTGGGAATGTAATGGCCCACACTATGCTTCAGTCTATCCAAATCGGAAGAAGACTGTTAGCAACATTCATACTGTACAGGAGGAGATGACTGCTGGGGAACTAGCAAGGAGCATGCCCAGAATTAACGTAGCTTTGGAGAACCGACAAGCCAAATATCAGAATTCCATGGTGGAAGTAGAAGTTATGATTAATCAGACCCCTGTAACTATTTTAATTGATCCAAGAGCTAGTCTCAATTATATTGCACCTCAGATAGTGGAAAAATGTAAGTTATCTGTCGATAAGTTTGAGAATTCATGGTTAGTTCAGTTAGCCACTGGGGCTAAAAGAAAAGTAACTTGTTTTGGGAAAGAATGTGCTTTACTTATGGATAAATTTGAAACTGTTGTTAAAATTAATGTTTTTCCATTTGGCTCATATGATTTGTTGATTGGTATGGACTAGTTAGAATAGCATAGAGTAATTTTAAACTGTTACAATAAAAATTTCACATGCTTAAACAGTGATGAACAACCAGTAAATGTTAAGGGTATTCCTAGAAAAACTTCGATAAGCCATATTTCTGCCTTACAACTTAAAAGAGCTCTTAGAAAAGGATGTAAATCTTATGCAGTAACCATTATAGATGAGGAAAGTAAAATTAAAATAGATAAGTTAAAAATAGAAGACATCCCTGTTTTAAAAGAATATGTTGATGTATTCCCAAAAGAAATTCTAGGATTACCTCCGAAAAGGGAATTGGATTTCACCATTGAGCTGGTACTGGGTGCAGTACCTAGCTCAAAGGCCCCTTATAGAATGAAAATATTGGAACTTAATGAGTTAAAATCACAATTAAAAGAGTTAATTGATAAAAAGTATATTCAACCAAGTGTGTCTCCTTGGGGGGCACCTATCATCTTTGTTTAAAAGAAAGACCTACGTTGCACGAGAATCGCTCCCGGGCATGAGGAATGGCGTATCCGACGTTCCAGCATACCCAGGAGCTTTGGAGCTGGTACGAAACTCTCCAAAACAGCTGGGAACTCCTTCGGATACTTGGGTACTTTTCGAGTACTTCGCAGGCCTCAATCCAAAGCTCCCGATACTAGTTTCCTAGGGTACTTATTGTAGGGAGCTTCCACAAGCTCCCTACGACAAGTACCCAAGTTATGGAGCTTTCTCACGTTCCCAAGAGACATTAGATTTTAAGATTTTAATTTTTCATTTTACATTAGATTTTTCAATTTAATAATCTTTGTTTTTAACTTTTTAGTTTTTACATTAGATTTTTATTATTTATAAGTTTAGCAGCTTCGTTTTTTCAGCAACACAATGGCTTAATATTAAATAACATCATGTACATTGTACTATGATATGGTGTTACTATTTGAACACTATTTTCTCACTATCATCCATAGAACGGCCAGAGGCCAAGAATCAGACTTGCTCTGATAACACCTGTGATGTATCTTGATGAAGTCACTAGGTTTTTCAATTAGATTTTAATATTTATTATGCTCATTTTTAACTTAAAAATGAAATATAGTAAATACTAAATAATTTTTTTTGCTTTCTGGACCACAATCAATCGCTCAAGAAATCGAACTTTGTGACAGTCTGATTGTTGTTCTCTCTATATCATTGTGACAGTGAGTTTAGAATATCATTGTGTTGGAGATTTTACTATTTAGTATTTTAAAAAACATCACCAACAGCATTAAAGTTTTAAACGTTAGCATAAAGTGGATTTTAATTACTGTTGATTGAAGGTCTGAGTTTTCACTTTAATTACACCCTTACAGGACTGGTTATTGACATTTTACATGCCAATAATCCTTTGTATCAAACCTTGTTTAAGCTGATAGGTTACACATATTGCAGCTGATACAAAGTTTGTAATGGATAGTTGAACAAATGGTGGATAAACCCTACTGATGCAAAACTGATGTCACTAAAATTCATACCGTACTGTTGTGTAGTACTGCTGGTTTGATTTACAACTAAAAGAGGACTGATATGCTCATTCTGCATGGTCACTGATTGTAAACTGAGAACTCTGATACATCAATATACTGTTGCTAATGACCATTTAAATATTTTTCCAGATCTGTCTCGTAAGTATATTTATTATTTGCCATTTGGTGTATAATATTTAGACTCTAGAGATATAGATTGGGACAGTTATTGTTATATAATATATACCGAAGCAGTGCATTCCTGTAGCAATTGTCCATCTGCAGCCAATAACTTATGGAATCTGGTGATGAAAAATCGTTGATGTTGACAGTGAAATTCTACAATAATTCTGACACAGTAGATGGATTACTAGGCCACCATAGAACATCTTGAAACTGCAATTTGAATTTCAGTAATATAAACTTGTAATTCAATCATCATCTTAAATAAGTTAAATTGTATTTAGACTTTTAGTATTACTATTTAGTATTTAGTTTATTTACTCATTGCCAATTGGTAAAGTTACTAATGTCATTGATTGAATCGTTTAAGAAATAAATCTGTCACACATAATTATAGTTTTAATGGACAATGAACATTGTTTGTTTTTTTTACCATTATAATTAACGTTTAAAAAAGGCAAAAACTTAAAAACTAAAGTTATAATTTAATAAATTTATGTTTTTTAATATATATTAAAATTTAATATATTATATTCTTGCCGCTCCCAACCTGACGTATCCAGTAAATTTGGGCGAAGCTTCTAGACGTATCGGATACTCGTGTCTGCGTACCCGACGTACTCACGTACCGGAAACTTGTGCAACATAGAGAAAGACGGAACTATGCAATTATGCATAGATTACCGTCAGCTAAACAAGATGACTATCAAAAATTGATATCCGTTGCCCCACATAGATGATCTGTTTGATCAACTACATGAAGCCACAGTGTTTTTGAAGATAGATTTAAGGTCAGGATGTCATCAAGTGAGAATTAAATATGAATATATCTTCAAGATAGCCTTTAGAACAAGATATGGTCATTACGAATTTGTCATAATGCCATTTAGTCTTACTAATGCCGCAGTTGTCTATATGTGTTTAATGAACAACATAATGCATAAATATTTAGACAAGTTTGTGGTCATGTTTATCAACGACATTCTAATCTATTCAAAAATGTAAGAAGAACATAAAGAACATCTAAAAATTGTTTTGCAAGAGTTGTGAGAACATCAACTCTTCTCAAAGTTTAGTAACTGTGACTTCTTTAAGGATAAGATTTAGTATTTAGGTCACATAGTGACCAAGGAAGGAATTTCTGTAGATCCTGAAAAGATATGGGCAATCGAAGATTGGCCGATTCCTAAGGATGTGACAGATGTTAGGTCTTTCATGGGAATTACTGGTTACTACTGGAGGTTCATTGAAGGATTTTCAAGGATAGCCAATCTGATAACTTCCTTACAAAAGAAAGGAAAGAAGTTCGACTGGAACTAGAAATGTGAAGAAAGCTTTAAGAAGTTAAAAACGTTATTAACTAGTGCACTTATTTTAAGAATAGCAGATCCTAATAAAGAGTTTGTAGTATGCGCTGATGCTTGTAATGAAGGTTTAGGTGGTGTTTTGACTCAAGAAGGGCATGTTATTACCTATGAGTCTAGAAAGTTAAAAATTCATGAAAGGAATTACGCAACATATGATCTACAACTAGTAGCTGTAATACACGCCTTAAAAATGTGGCGACACCACCTAATCGGCAAAAAAATTGTTTTAATGACTGATAATAAAGGATTGAAATATCTTTTAGATCAGCCTAATTTAAATGCTAGACAAGCTAGGTAGTTATCTTTCTTAAGCGAGTATGATTTTGAAGTCGAGCATATAAAAGGTAAAGAAAATAAAGTTACTGATGCATTAAGTAGGAACGCAAGGATGAATTTTGCAACAACAATCAACACTTATGTTTCAAACTTAGATGAACAGCTTAAAAAAGGGGTAAAACAAGATGAAATTTATCAGAAATTGCAAGCTAAAGCTAAGGAAAACCCCACCGAAAATTTAATAAAAGGTTACAGCTTAAATGAAAAAGAGTTTTTACTATATAAACATAAACTGTATGTACCTAACGTATCTAAGGTCAAGCTTTTAATTCTAGATGGAATCCATAAAACACCATATTCAAGTCATCCAGGTTATCAAAAGACTATAACCATGCTAAGAAAAGAGTATTTTTGGACAAATATGAAAACTAAAGTACCTGAATATATTGCAAGGTGTTAGGATGTCAATAGCTAAAAACCGAACACCAACACCCAGCTGGTTTGCTACATCCTTTACCTATTCCTAGTTGGAAATGGGAAGTGATTAGTCTAGACTTTATTACTGGACTCCCTAGAAATCAGAATCAGAATGAATCAGAATGAATCTATTATGGTAGTGGTTGATAAGTTAAGCAAGGAAGCTCATTTTATACCTGTTAAAACTACTTACAAGGCTGCCAATATAGATGATATTTTTCTAAAGCATATTTTTCGATTACATGGATTACCAAAAGTCATAATCTCAGACAAAGATCATAATTTCACAAGAAACTTTTTGAAGTCCTTGTTTAAAGGATTGAATACAACATTGAATTTCAGTACTTCCTTCCATCCTCAAACAGATGGACAAACTGAAAGGGTAAACCAGATACTGGAAGATTTATTAAGAATGTATGTGAAAGATCAGCCAGGTAAGTGAGAGGCCTATTTACATCTAGTAGAATTTGCGTATAATAATAATTATCAGACATCAGCTAGATTCAATCCATTTGAAATTTTATATGGATGAAAATGTAATACTCCTATCTCTTGGAGTAATCTAGTAGATATATTGGTATTAGGTCCAGAATTGTTGAAAGAAATAGAGGAAATTGTGAAACAAGTGTAGGAAAATCTAAAAGTGGCACAGGATCGGCAGAAAAGTCAAGTAGACTTGAAAATAACTCCAAAGAAGTTTCAGGTAGGTGAACATGTTTTCATCAAGGTAAGGCCCAAGAAGAGCTCTCTAAGACTGGGGAGTTGTGAAAAATTGGCACGTCGTTACTATGGTCCATTTGAAATTCTGTCTAGGATTGGTCAAGTAGCTTATCAATTAGAATTACCACCTAGCTTAAGAGCACATAATTTTTTTCACATTTCTATTTTAAATAAGTATGTTCATGATGCTACTCATGTAGTTAATTGGAATGTTGTACAGGTGGAACCAGAAGGAGAATTTATGGTGGAACTGGACTGTATCCTTGGGAGGAGGGAAATTACACTTCAGAACCACACCATTGGACAGGTGAAAGTGCAATCGAAGCACCTTAGTCCTGAAGAAGACACCTGGGAATTGGAAAGTAAAATGCAAGATGCATATCCAATTCTGTTCCAGGGGACTTCGAAGGATGAAGAATAAATAACATCGAGGACGATGTAATATTCTAAGGGGGTGTGTATGTCACATGCCCCAATTTTGTAAAATAATGTTATTTTATTTTGATTTGATTCCAAGACATTATGTTAAATTTAATGCTAAGTTGAAACTGATGACTCATCAGAGTCAAAAGATGTGGAATGTAATTTTGAATAGTAGTGGGAAGAATTTATGATTGTAATTGTATAAATACTGGGAACTATTCCGAGCCAAGGGTTGGAAATTAATCGAACATATTGTATAAGCTGTGAGAGAGGTTGTGTTTTCATCTTGCCATTTTAATACAAGGAGTTTGATTCTTCATATCTCGGCATTCTAACGTGTGCTACTTCCAGCATCTCTGTGCAAAGGTTGGGCCCGCCTTCCCACAGGGATTGCTGAGTGAATTAGGTATTTCATTTATTCTATTGTGTGGTTTGAATTTTATGATAAATTCATTTATTTACAGTAAGCTACAATAGTCATCGATTTGTCGTGTGTTCATTTGAATGATTAGTAATTGTATCCCATGTAAACTGTAGTGGTGTGGTGTGACAGTTGTATGTGTAGGTTAACTTTCTCTTACGCAACTATGTCATAGCTGTGACAACCTTGTCCATCCCTAGATCTTTCAATTGTTGTTTTCTTGAGATCCTTCCAGTTCATTCCTTTACATTTATAATTGTAGAACTTAATTCCTGCACTTTGAATTCCTAGATTAAGTCGAATTAAGATAGTTGAGATGGATCTTTAGATGTCTTGGTAATTGAGGATTTAACTTTCTGCAAAAGTAATCTAGATGTATATTTCCTGAATATTTTAATTCTAGATTAAGGATTGTAAGAAGGTATTTGTGATTGCATTCTTAAGAAGGTAATTTAGATTAAGTAGATTATGGGATGAGTTAGGCTAAACAAGAAAGTAGGGTAGATCATTTACAACATCATCTACTTACTGTTTAAAGCATATACAGTGCGCATTATCCTTGAAATAAGAGACTTCCCTAGGTTGACAGTTTATATTGAACACTCTTTATTTTGGCTTTAACTAACTTGCATATAGGGTGACCAACATTTTGGCGTCGTTTCCGAATAGGATAATTATTAGACACCGTAGTAGTTGTATCCAGTAATTATATTTATTCATTTTTCTTCAATTTTTAAGTTTTCATGTTTTGGGTTGTATGAATATGAGAAGGGTATAGAGTGACATTCCTACCAATCCCATAACCCCATAGAATACTAACATTGCAGGTGGTCGAGGCCGTGGGCGAAATCCAACATTGGGAAGAAGGACATTTATTGATGATCTGGTTGATAAGACCAATTCTTCTACTAGGGCTCACCATCAGGAAACACCTATTAGAAGAATCCTAGTTACCCCTAGAGTGGAAGCATCAGTTTCCATAGTGGAGAACACATGGGGAGCTGTAATACCCTCGGATATCCCTACAAAGGAAGATAGAGTTAGTACTGCGGGATCAGCTGACCAAGATTTGATATATCACATTAACGGGGAGGTTGTGGCAGAACAGGATTTGACACAGTTCCATAAAAACTTTAAGGATCAATGGTAGCACAAAGAGGATAAAGCAGAAGAATACATGAGAAACAGACGCAATCCCGAAGATCATGAAGAAGCAATGGGTGAAAATCAGCATCACAAGGGTAAATCCCCGCCTGAAGGGACGGTTGCTACACTCCAATTCCCAATTCAATAGGCAAACAGGGTAGCCCCCATGAAAAATACATCTCCATCGGTGTTTCCTCATTTTTATGGAAAAGGGGCAGAGGATCTGGATGAATTTCTTTTTGAATTTGACATTCTTTGTCACAGCTACGACTACACCACCAATGCATAGAAGCTGAAACATTTCCTTCCACTATGAAGGAAAATGCATTACGTTGGTTCATGAGTATGGGTGGGGGAACTATCACTACCTAGGACCAGATGAAACAGGTGTTCTTGGAGAAATATCAGGAGTATTGCAATACCAAGGATAAGAGAGAATAAATGTTTAAAATGGTACAAAGGGACAATGAAAGTGTGGAATATTTTGTTGAAAGGCTTTTATATCGTTGATGTAATTGTAACTTCGGAATGTATTCACTTGTAATTCTTATCTATTATAACCTGATGTTATTCTGGGATGTTTTTGTGTCATGTCATGCCCCGATGTTCCGATTGGGAAGATCTATAATGTAAACAATTCATTTCAAGTCATTGTAGGTAACCCTCCTCTTATCTAAGGGTTAAAGTCCTTGCATTTCAGGGGCACTAGGGTTATTAGACTCACCTAGTGAATTCGGCCCTAGTAGGGTTTTAATCATATTGGGAATTAGTATAAATAGAGAGGTGACATCTCTATTTATAATACACTCATCCACACTGATTTGTAGCACATATATGTGGAAGAGAAAGACACTCGGGCAAAGAAGGAAGAGGTTACTACTGTCGAGAGATCATCTTACTATTTTGGGGTTTTACCTTTTGTGTTGATTCTATCTCTAAGGAAGTTGCGGGGTTTTTTCCATTTATGGTTTCCCTGAGGAAAAATACTGCATTAATTGTCTCTTGTGTTTGATTTCTTTACTTGTTTTTCTCTCAGTTAAATATCCTAACATAATGCGAGCTTGAATGATTAAAAACTAACATGGTATCAGAGCTAACCTGAGAAAAAGACATTGTGCAGCTGCGGGAACTAGGGCTTCCTACTTTGTGTATCTCTCTCCACATATTTTCAGCAAAAGAAGGTTGGAATAACTCTCCTCCCTAGGGCGCATCTTTCTGTTGAAGCAGAATCCAATTCTAAGGTTTTTCAGTTTTGGACCCGACACTGCTGCCAAAAATTAGGGATTTTCACAGAAGAGGAATTTTTCAGTGAGCCCAGGCCTGGATTGATCTCCTCCCTAAAATAGAATTTAGGGATCAAATTCAAATCAATTGGTTGGACAGGACTCTGGAAAATAAAAACCCTAATTTGCTCCTAATCCAGCTCTGTAGGATTTCAGCTCCAAACCCAGATTCGACATCTTAACCTAGATCTCCCTGGTCCTAGAAGAAAATGAGTTGGGCTCCTCTATCAATGAGGAGGTTCCAGTTCCAGAGGGATATGAGGCAAAGGCCTTACATAAGAATAATTTGGTTATGGAAAAGAGGATCATTGTTGATTCTATCAAGGATCACCTCATATCATAGGTGTCCTTCCTAAAGACACCTAAAGCTATGTTTGATGCCCTAACCAAATTGTTTGAAGGGAAGAACATAAACTGGAAGATGACTCTGAGAAACCAACTGAAGAATGTGAAGATTCAAAATGCAGAAAAAATCCAGTATTGCTTCACAAGAGTTTCTCAGATCAAGGATCAACTAGAAGCAGTAGATGAAGAAGTGGAAAATGCATAGATTGTGATGACTACCTTGAATGGTCTCCCTAGATCATGGGACTCGTTTATTCAAGGGATCTGTGCTAGAAAGAAGTTATTCAAGTTCAGCAGACTATGGGAAGAGTGCTCTCAAGAAGAAGCTCGAATAGCAGCTCGAGAAAATAATATGGGAAGTGAAGATCAAGCTCTCATGGTACACTCCAAGTCAACCGAAAGAAGATGTCATCACTCCAGAGGTAAGCACTCTCAAAAAGATAACACTAGAAAATATTTGTCTAAAATCAGATCTTATACATGTGATGAAGTCGGACACTTTACAAGAAATTGTCCTAAGAGACAGAATAAGAAAAATAGCAACAAAGGAAGACATCATGCTCATGCTACAGAGGATGATGAACCATCCAAGAAAAAAACTAGATATGAAAGTGAAGATTCTTCAAGCGAGGATGAATATGTTTCTATTTTCACTCTCACAAAAAACATTACTCATGGAAGCAATGATTGGCTCATAGATATTTGGGCTTCCAAACATATGAGAGGATTCAAGGAATCCTTTGTGAGACTATCAAAACATGAATCACCCCACAAGGTGAAACTAGGAGATGACTACCAATATCAAATAAAAGGTAGTGGGGAATACTCCTATAGGTTAGACTATGAAAAGTCTATGACAATGAAGGAAGTATTACTTGTACCAGGACTCAAGAAGAACCTCCTCTCCATATTTGCATTAGATGCAAAAGGAATGAGAGTTGCATTCATAGATGGTCAAGTCATCATGTGGACAAAAGGAAATACTATCGATGATTCGGTGGTGATTGGAGAACAAGAAGGAGGATTATACAAATTGAAGGGCCATCTAGAACAAGCCAAATGAACTTTGTCATAGAAGGCTTGTACATGTGCATTACAGAGCACTACCTCTTGCAAGAAAAGCTATTGAAGGTCTTCTATAAATCCAAGCAAAACATGACGGGGTCTGCAAAGGATGTGCGAAAGGAAAGAATACAAAGAAGACATTTTCAAGTAGCAAAAGCAAAGAAAAAGGAATCTCGGAAATCATCCACTCCGATGTATGCGGTCCTATGTCATCAAGCTCACTAAGGGGGTATGCATATTATGTTTCTTTTATTGATGAATTTTCTAGGAAGACATGGGTTTACTTCATGAAGAACAAAGATGAAGTATTCAGCAAGTTCAAGGAATTCAAATCCTTGATCAAGAATCACACTATAAAGAAGATCAAGACCTTTTGATCAGATAATGGCAGAGAATTCACTTCAAATGAATTCAAAGAGCTATGCAAAGACTCAGGGATTAAGAGGGATTTGTACACTCCTTATAATCCACAACAGAATGGGATTACAGAAAGGAAGAATAGAACTATTAGGGAAGCTGCAAGAGAAATGCTTCGTGAACAAGATCTTCCTATGCACCTTTGGGTGGAAGCTGCAAGAACAATGGTGTATGTACAGAACCATACTCCACACAGAGTACTCGAGAACAGGACTCCTAAAGCATTCTTCTCCGACAAGAAACCAAAAGTTAGCCATCTCAGAATATTTGGTTGTCCAGTGTAAATACAAATTCCAAAAGAGAAGAGGACTAAATTAGATCCTTCAGGAAAGAAGGGTATATTTGTGGGATACTCTGAAAGCTTGAAGGCTTACAGAATATAATTCCTAGGATTCAAGAATATTGATATCAGTAGGGATGTGACATTTGATGAATACACAGCTTACAACAAATCTAGAAAGAAACCTACTGAAGATTCTGAAGAAACATAAGCACCCAGAATTCATGATACAACCATGAATGAAGAAGCTCAAGTAGAAGATCAAGAATTTGAAGAACCACAAAGACCTGTAGATCCACCTTAGGAAAAGAATCCTCACAAGAGGAAACCTACTTGGGTATGAGAAATTATCCAAGGTGTAAAAAGCTATAGGGATCCAAAAGAGAATCACAAATAAAGAAAAAGGACCAGATCCTGCTCCGGGTGTCACATGCCCCAAATTTGTAAAATAAAGTTATTTTATTTTGATTTTATTCCAAGACATTATGTTAAATTTAATGCTAAGTTGAAACTGATGACTCGGCAGATTCAAAAGATGTGGAATGTAATTCTGAATATTTTATTTTTAAATAAATAAAAGTGGAGACAATAGCTTGGGAGAGCTGTTAAAAACAGTGTACTGGTCAAGTTGGTGGAAGGAACTAGGTAGAGAGAAAAAATACAAGTGGAATCGTCCTCAAACACTTCCTATGTTGTAGGTGGCAACTTCCCTACATTTGGGGTCATGATCCCCCAAGAAAGTGGAATCAAAGCAGGTGGCTCAATTAATGAGAACTAACCCAAAAAGACCTAGGCAATCTTATTAAAAGTGCCCAATGTAGAGAGCTGAGGCTACTCATTCCAGGAGAAGAATCATTTAGGTGAATGCACTTCAAGGAATTCATTGGGAAAGGGAAATTGGAAGGAAGGTGTTTTTGAGTGGTAAACTGCAGGAACTTGATCTAGTACAGCTTTGCAGCTGAAATATCTTACTGCTGTGTGTGGAGTTGGTATTGAGTCTCAGGACTAGTACTTTATTGATTGCTCCACCTTGTTCTAGCCAAGGAGTCTAGAGCAGGCTCGGGGGTCCTGAGAAGTTATTGTTTGAGCGCTCTCTAGGAATTGGTAGGGAGGAACGGCTTCTCGTTGCTATTGTTATCCAGCTAAAAGAACAGGTTCTGCTATCTTTTCATTTCTGTGTTAAATTTTATCTCTGTGTGTGAACAAATGATGAATGCTATAGGTTATGATGTAAACTATTGAGTGTAAAATATCTTAGTTGTTTAATGTTGAATCTATTCTTGATGAAAAATAAATACTACCTTTGTTTTTCCCCATTTGGAGTAATCCAGATTGTACTCTAGCACAGGTAGTGTATTTAAATGAATGAAGTGTGATGTAAATATAAAAGGAAATGTTTGATATGAGTATTGAAATGTTTTCTTTCATTAGAAACCCGTTTACCAAAAGAAATATTAATCTGTTCATAGAATAGTGTTAGATCTAGACTGAGTATGTTAGAATATTATAAAAAGGAAAATAAGTCATATCATTATACTAACAGTAGTATGTTCTAGTGGATGAATCATTATTCTATACAATACTTACTTATATAAACATTATTTCTATATAGAAACAGAAAGAAAAGAAAATAGCAGTTGAATGCTTAGCTTGCAGGTTAAGTAAAAATGCCATTTCAGCTCTGTAGTTCATTTCTTTTCCTATTAAGGGTAACTATTTTATCTCTAGCAATCTAAACTATAATAAAGGATAGATAACCCTGATTTAATTCTAATGATAAAACTAATTGATTTAAGAATGTTATCTAGGTTTATTTCATTTATGTTGATATTATAAAGAATTTATTTATCTTATTCAAACTATACTTTTGTAATTTCTGAAGTTACTAACCTGTCTCCTAAGAAAATATTCAATTTAAAAAAATAACTTAGTTCCTTTATTCAAAGAAAAGGAATGGAAAAGCAAGTAATTTTACCTGGTTTTAAAAGTAATGTAGCCACCCATCAACAGGAGTGCCACCACCAACATAGGGATCAGCAAAACCTTCATCTTTTACATGAAAGAGGGAGGCTACACAAGCACAACCACAACCAGTGGAAGCCAAAGTTTGGGAGCGACTGCCAAGTAGACAGTGAAGCATGCACTATCACCACTTCCCAAAATGGAGAACTCACTCTGCTAGAAACCCTAAGACAAACCAGACCGCGAGTTTATAAGTCATGGCTCTCTTTCCATTTTTGCTGGGTTAAAAAAAAGGGAAAATTATAGACTAATAATCCTTTCTACAAACAAGCCATGGAGAAATAATCCCAAGGAAAAACAATTACATACAGTTTAAGCAGTGAATGATTGTAATAGCTCTCCTCTCATTGTTGTAGGAAAACCTTATGATTTACAGAGGACAAGAACAACGATGGAAGGCTAAACCCTTAACTAGACATAGAGTCTAAATGGTGGCCAAGACACTGCAGCAGAGCAGCCGAAGGCTCGAAAACGACATAGAAAATGACAAAGGCTAGAGTTCACAGTCCTATTTTATTGTCGCAACGCTTGGCCATGGTGAATCCACATATGCATGCAAATAATTTACCATGTAGTGGGTAACTTACAAAGTCCCTGCATGCAATCAAATAAACTATCTTTTAAAATGATTTCCGCTCAATCATTTGGTTGAAAAAACATTCCACAAGGTTCTACGATTCCAGAGTCAATCACGTGATGCATGCTGCAAACCATTGAAAGCAATAGTATTACAAAGGGTATGGTTATTATATTCAAGGTTAACAATAGTTCATCGTGGATGTGGATAAATGCCGCGACTTTCCACCTTATACCATACAGATTATACATTGAAAATGGTTATAATTCTATTAAGTTTATGTCAACAATAAAATTAACGAACCCCATAAACTTTACTCATGCCAAGTTAAATTATCATGTTAGATCATATCCTTGATATGTATTGTGTTTACTTCTTGATCTATTCGAACGAATTATGTTTGCAAACTATGGTTCTAAGCCATATAGTTTCTCATTATTTCATCTTAAGCTTGTTAATAAACTTTTGATGGTCATAATAACATAGAGTCTTATTAACAATTGTGCATAGCTTATTACAATGTCGCCCACATTTATGTTAAGACATGACATCATATAAGAACATAGTTTTGGTTGCAACCATAAACTATAACCCTAGTTGTCTTTAACTCAGAACTTCAGGAAGTTTCAAGGAAATAGGTACTTGATGAATCATGTAGATATTGTTTAATATCATAGAGGTTAGATCGGTGACTAACAAATACTCGGACAATGTCTATAATCCTATACATAATTAGTTCAACAAAGTTAATGTCCTTTGGGCCGTCTGGTAATTATATGAAGTACTTAAGTTATTTCAGGATTCAATTAAGAATATAATCTTGATATTGTTTGAGTAAGTTCAGAAGATGAGTAATCAATACTCTCATATACAAATATTATTAAGTCGATAAGGTATTATACCATTAAAGAGAACATTACAGCAGTATAAGCTATACACTCTAGGTGAAGTTAGTTTCCAACAAAATTATAAATTATAAGCTAGAGAGATAATGATTGTCACTAAATACAGTTAGGACAGAATCTCTTATATATATGTACCATTGGCATCTTTAAATAGAAGAATAAACTGGTTGTTTTACCTCATTAAAACAATTGAAATTGAAGCAGCACATATTTTTACCGAGCTATTATTTTTGCAAAGAACATATATTTGCATGCTTTATGAATATTGATAGGCAGCCCTGGATCTTTCTTACCTGTAAATCTGTGAGGACAGGTAAACTTTCTGCATTAGCTCAAAAGCTAAGTAAGCCCCAGAATCCAAGACAGTTCCACCTTCTTGTTGCAAAGAAAAACAAATCAATAAACTAAAAAAATAAAAAATTATTCTATAAGTTAAACTTAACCAAGTAAATAATCCAGATTATGTGTTAACTAATCTGTTAATCAAATAATTTATAAATAATTGTAACTATTAGCAGACTGCATAATTGATTATTTTCTGTATTTTCAAAATTTTAAATTTTTCAGAAAATTTGGGGTTTTGACATGTGATATCAGAGCATAAGATTCAAACACTAGACCTTGATGCGGCCCAACTAGCTTTCATAAAACGGTCAATTAAATTATTTTTCTAACGTATTTTATTTTTAAAATGTTATTCAACAGAGAATTGTCTTTTTCTGAAGTTTAACAGATAGGTACAGAAAGGCTGGGAGAGTATGCATAGGAGGAGTCTCCAAATATAGAAACAAGAAATTTACCCAGATATCCTATACGAGAGGATGTAACTACAAATTCCTCAGAGTTGTTACAGTCTGTAAAATATTTGAAAACTGAAATGGAGTCTATAAAGAAAGAGAATGAGAGGATTCTAAGAGCTCAAGAAGAGATGAATCAGATCCTAATGGAAAATTTTCAAACCGAAGGAAGGGGTAGAAGGTTAGAATCTGAATATGCTAGTCATCCAAGAAAATATAAAAAGATGAAGCATACAAAAACTGAAAGTAGTTCGTCGTCAAAAGTGTTTGGTGAATGACAAAGTTAACATACTAATAGTGACAGTAGTGATGATGAATTGTACGTCAAGAAGAGGAAATACAAACCTTATGAGGAAATCTCAGGGGAATTCAAAAAGATAAAACCACCAACCTTTAATGGAGACACTGAGAAGGGGGAGGAAGCTGAGTCCTAGTTGTTCGGGATGAAAAAGTACTTCCAAATATATAATTATTCTAACCAATTAAAGGCTAGGATGGCTATATATAACCTCTCAGGAAAGGCTGATATTTGGTGGTAGGACTTGAAGAGAGTTAAGGGTATAAAAGAGAAAGAAGTTAACTGGAGTACCTTAAGCAGTATTTTAAAAATAAATTCTTGTCTGAGCAGTATTACGAGGAAAGAGCTAAGGATTTTATGAACTAAAGTTAGGTTCAATGACAATGAAGGAACTGAACAAAAAATTATTAATTTTACTTAGGTATGTACGCTACCTAGTAGATGAGAAACAAAAAGTACAGTGATTCCTTAGCTTCATACCGTATCATATTAAAGATAGAATTGAATATGATAACCCAAAGACTTTGGAGGAAGCTATGACGAAGCCTAAATTTTGTTTTCAGCAGAATCAGAAGAAAGAAAGCTTGGCCAATTGGAAGGCTAAGAAAAATAATAATCAGTCTGAATTTAAGAAGAAGGATTTTGTGCCTAATAGGAATTTCAAGACTAATAAGGCCAAAAACTATTATAACAACAAGAATTTCCAAGGAAACAGGAATAGTACACCCAACAATTAGAATAATTTTAAGGGTAAAGAAACTGCAAATAATCATGGAAATTTTACCAAGAGTTTTGAGCATAAAGAACCTGTTAAGTGCTGGGAATGTAATGGCCCACACTATGCTTCAGTCTATCCAAATTTGAAGAAGACTGTTAGCAACATTCATACTGTACAGGAGGAGATGACTGCTGGGGAACTAGCAAGGAGCATACCCAGAATTAACGCAACTTTGGAGAACCGACAAGCCAAATATCAGAATTCCATGGTGGAAGTAGAAGTTATGATTAATCAGACCCCTGTAACTATTTTAATTGATCCAAGAGCTAGTCTCAATTATATTGCACCTCAGGTAGTGGAAAAATGTAAGTTATCTGTCGATAAGTTTGAGAATTCATGGTTAGTTCAATTAGCCACTGGGGATAAAAGAAAAGTAACTTGTTTTGGGAAAGAATGTGCTTTACTTATGGATAAATTTGAAACTGTTGTTAAAATTAATGTTTTGCCATTTGGCTCATATGATTTGTTGATTGGTATGGACTAGTTAGGATAGCATAGAGTAATTTTAAATTGTTACAATAAAAATTTCACATGCTTAAACAGTGATGAACAACCAGTAAATGTTAAGGGTATTCCTAGAAAAAATTCGATTAGCCATATTTCTGCTTTACAACTTAAAAGAGCTCTTAGAAAAGGATTTAAAGCTTATGCAGTAACCATTATAGATGAGGAAAGTAAAATTAAAATAGATAAGTTAAAAATAGAAGACATCCATGTTTTACAAGAATATGTTGATGTATTCCCAAAAGAAATTCTAGGATTACCTCCGAAAAGGGAATTGGATTTCACCATTGAGCTGGTACTGGGTGCAGTACCTAGCTCAAAGGCCCCTTATCGAATGAACATATTGGAACTTAATGAATTAAAATCACAATTAAAAGAGTTAATTGATAAAAAGTATATTCAACCAAGTGTGTCTCCTTGGGGGGCACCTGTCATCTTTGTTTAAAAGAAAGACGGAACTATGCGATTATGCATAGATTACCGTCAGCTAAACAAGATGACTATCAAAAATTGATATATGTTGCCCCACATAGATGATCTATTTGATCAACTACATGGAGCCACAGTGTTTTTGAAGATAGATTTAAGGTCAGAATATCATCAAGTAAGGATTAAATATGAAGATATATTCAAGATAGCCTTTAGAACAATATATGGTCATTACGAATTTGTCGTAATGCCATTCATGCTTACTAATGCCGCAGTTGTCTATATGTGTTTAATGAACAACATAATGCATAAATATTTAGACAAGTTTGTGGTCGTGTTTATCAATGACATTCTAATCTATTCAAAAACTCAAGAAGAACATAAAGAACATCTAAAAATTGTTTTGCAAGAGTTGCGAGAACATCAACTCTTCTCAAAGTTTAGTAACTGTGACTTCTTTAAGGATAAGATTTAGTATTTAGGTCACATAGTGACCAAGGAAGGAATTTCTGTAGATCCTGAAAAGATATGGGCAATCGAATATTGGCCGATTCCTAAGGATGTGACAGATGTTAGGTCTTTCATGGGAATTACTGGTTACTAGTGGAGGTTCATTGAAGGATTTTCAAGGATATTCAATTTGATAACTTCCTTACAAAAGAAAGGAAAGAAGTTCGATTGGAACTAGAAATGTGAAGAAAGCTTTAAGAAGTTAAAAACGTTATTAACTAGTGCACTTATTTTAAGAATAGCAGATCCTAATAAAGAGTTTGTAGTATGCACTGATGCTCGTAATGAAGGTTTAGGTGGTTTTTTGACTCAAGAAGGGCATGTTATTACCTATGAGTCTAGAAAGTTAAAAATTCATGAAAGGAATTACGCAACATATGATCTAGAACTAGTAGCTGTCATACACGCCTTAAAAATGTGGCGACACCACCTAATCGGCAAAAAAATTGTTTTAATGACTGATAATAAAGGATTGAAATATCTTTTAGATCAGCCTGATTTAAATGCTAGACAAGCTAAGTGGTTAGCTTTCTTAAGCGAGTATGATTTTGAAGTCCAGCATATAAAAGGTAAAGAAAATAAAGTTACTGATGCATTAAGTAGGAACGCAAGGCTAAATTTTGCAACAACAATCAACACTTATGTTTCAAACTTAGATGAACAGCTTAAAGAAGGGGTAAAACAAGATGAAATTTATCAGAAATTGCAAGCTAAAGCTAAGGAGAACCCCACCGAAAATTTAATAAAAGGTTACAGCTTAAATGAAAAAGAGTTTTTACTATATAAAGATAAACTGTATGTACCTAACGTATCTAAGGTCAAGCTTTTAATTCTAGATGGAATCCATAAAACACCATATTCAAGTCATCCAGGTTATCAAAAGACTATAACCATGCTAAGAAAAGAGTATTTTTGGCCAAATATGAAAACTAAAGTAGCTGAATATATTGCAAGGTGTTTAGGATGTCAATAGCTAAAAACCGAACACCAACACCCAGCTGGTTTGCTACAGCCTTTACCTATTCCTAGTTGGAAATGGGAAGTGATTAGTCTAGAATTTATTACTGGACTGCCTAGAAATCAGAATCATAATGACTCTATTATGGTAGTGGTTGATAAGTTAAGCAAGGAAGCTCATTTTATACCTATTAAAACTACTTACAAGGCTGCCAATATAGCTGATATTTTTCTAAAGCATATTTTTCGATTACATGGAGTACCAAAAGTCATAATCTCAGACAAAGATCCTAATTTCACAAGAAACTTTTTGAAGTCCTCGTTTAAAGGATTGAATACAACATTGAATTTCAGTACTTCCTTCCATCCTCAAACAGATGGACAAACTGAAAGGGTAAACCAGATACTGGAATATTTATTGAGAATGTATGTGAAAGATCAGCCAGGTAAGTGAGAGGCCTATTTACATCTAGTAGAATTTGCGTATAATAATAATTATCAGACATCAGCTAGATTCAATCCGTTTGAAATTTTATATGGACGAAAATGTAATACTCCTATCTCTTGGAGTAATCTAGTAGATATATTGGTATTAGGTCCAGAATTGTTGAAAGAAATAGAGGAAATTGTGAAACAAGTGTAGGGAAATCTAAAAGTGGCACAGGATCGGCAGAAAAGTCAAGTAGACTTGAAAACAACTCCAAAGAAGTTTCAGGTAGGTGAACATGTGTTCATCAAGGTAAGGCCCAAGAAGAGCTCTCTAAGACTGGGGAGTTGTGGAAAATTGGCACCTCATTACTGTGGTCCATTTGAAATTTTGTCTAGGATTGGTCAAGTAGCTTATCAATTAGAATTACCACCTAAATTAAGAGTACATAATTTTTTTCACATTTCTATTTTAAATAAATATGTTCATGATGCTACTCATGTAGTTAATTGGAATGTTGTACAGGTGGAACCAGAAGGAGAATTTCTGGTGGAACCGGACTGTATCCTTGGGAGGAGGGAAATTACACTTCAAAACCACACCATTGGACAGGTGAAGGTGCAATGGAAGCACCTTCGTCCTGAAGAAGACACCTGGGAATTGGAAAGTAAAATGCAAGATGCATATCCAATTCTGTTCCAGGGGACTTCGAAGGATGAAAAATAAATAACATCGAGGACGATGTAATATTCTAAGGGGGTGTGTATGTCACATGCACCAATTTTGTAAAATAATGTTATTTTATTTTGATTTTATTCCAAGACATTATGTTAAATTTAATGCTAAGTTGAAACGGATGACTCATCAGAGTCAAAAGATGTGGAATGTAATTCTGAATATTTTATTTTTAAATAAATAAAAGTGGAGACAACAACTTGGGAGAGATATTAAAAAGAGTGTACTGGTCAAGTTGGTGGAAGGAACTAGGTGGAGAGAAAAAATACAAGTGCTATCATCCTCAAACACTTCCTATGCTGCAGGTGGAAACCTCCCTACATTTGGGGTCATGATACCCCAAGAAAGTGGGATCAAAGAAGGTGGCTCAATTAATGACAACTAACCCAAAAAGACCTAGGAAATCTTATTAAAAGTGTCCAATGTAGAGAGTTGAGGCTGCTCATTCCAAGAGAAGAATCATTCAGGTGAATGCACTTCAAGGAATTCATTGGGAAAGGGAAAATGGAAGGAAGGTGTTTTTGAGGGGTAAACTACAGGAACTTGATCTAATACAGCTTTGTAGCTGAAAGATCTTACTGTTGTGTGTGGTGTTGGTATTGAGTCTCGGGACTAATACTTTATTGATTGCTCCACCTTGTTCTAGCCAAGGAGACTAGAGCAGGCTCGGGGGTCGTGAGAAGTCGTTGTTTGAGCGCTCTCTAGGAATTGGTAGGGAGGAATGACCTCCTGTTGCTATTGTCATCCAGCTAAGAGAATAGGTTCTACTATCTTTTCATTTCTGTGTTAAATTTTATCTCCGCGTGTGAACAAATGATGAATGTTATAGGTTATGATATAAACAGTTGAGTGTAAAATATCTTAGTTGTTTAATGCTGAATCTATTCTTGATGAAAAATAAATCGTAGCTGTGTTTTTCCCCATCTGGAGTAATCCAGATCGTACTCTAGCACAGGTAGTGTATTTAAATGAATGAAGTATGATGTAAATATAAAAGAAAATGTTTGATATGAGTATTGAAATGTTTTCTTTCATTAGAAAACTGTTTACTAGAAGAAATATTAATTTGTTCATAGAATAGTGTTAGATCTAAATTGAGTATGTTAGAATATTATAAAAAGGAAAAGAAGTCATATCATTATACTAACAGTAGTATGTTCTAGTGGATGAATCATTCTTTTATACAGTACTTACTTCTGTAAACATTATTTCTATATAGAATCAGAAAGAAAAGAAAATAGTAGTTGAATGCTTAACTTGCAGGTTAAGTAAAAATGTCATTTCAGCTCTGTAGTTCATTTCTTTTCCTATTAAGGGTAACTATTTTATCTCCAACAATCTAAAGTGTAAGAAAGGATAGATAACCCTGATTTAATTCTAATGATAAAACTAATTGATTTAAGAATGTTAGCTAGGTTTATTTCATTTATGTTGATACTATAAACAATTTATTTATCTTATTCAAACTGTACTTTTGTAATTTCTAAAGTTACTAACCTGTCTCCTAAGAAAAGATTCAATTTAAACAAATAACTTAGTTCCTTTCTTCAAAAAAAGGAACGAAAAAGCAAGTAATTTTACCTGGTTTTAAAAGTAATGTGGCCACCCATGAATAGGAGTGCTGCCACCAACACAAGGATCAGCAAACCCTTCATCTTTTATGTGAAAGAGGGAGGCTACACAAGTGCAACCACAACCAGTGGCAGCCAAAGATTGGGAGCGACTGCCAAGAAGGAAATGAAGCATGCGATGTCACCACTTCCCAAACTGGAGAACTCACTCTGCTAGAAACCCTAAGACAAACCAGATCGCGAGTTTATAAGTCACGACTCTCTTTGCATGCTGCTAGGTTAAAAAAAAGGGAAAATTACAGACTGATAACCCTTTTGACAAATGATCCGTGGAGAAATAATCCCAAGGAAAAACAATAAAATACAGTTTAAGCAGTGAATGATTGGCATAGCTCTCCTCCCATTGTTGCAAGACAAGCTTACGATTTACAGAGGACAAGAAAAATGATGGAAGGATAAACCCTTAACTAGACATAGTGTTTACATGGCAGCCAAGACACTGCAGCAAAGCGGCTAGAGGCCCGGAAACAACGGAGAAAATGACAAAGGCTAGGGTTCGCAGTCCCATTTTATTGTCGCAACACTTGGCCATGGTGAATCTACATATGCATGCAAATAATTTACCATGAGGTGGGTAACTGACAAAGTCCCTGCATGCAATCAAATAAACTATCTTTTAAAATGATTTCTGCTCAATCATTTGGTTGACAAAACATTCCACAGGATTCTACGATTCTGGAGTCAACCATGTGATGCATGCTGCAAACCATTGAAAGAAATAGTATTACAAAGGGTATGGTTATTATATTCAAGGTTAACAATAGTTCATCATGGATGTGTATAAATGCCACGACTTTCCACCTTATACCATATAGATTATACATTAAAAAACGGTTATAATTCTATTGAGTTTATGTCAACAATAAAATTAATGAACCCCATAGACTTTACTCATGCCAAGTTAAATTCTCATGTTAGATCATATCCTTGATATGTTTTGTGTTTACTTCTTGATCTATTCGAACTAATTATGTTTGCAAACTATGGTTCTAAGCCATATAGTTTCTCATTATTTCATCTTAGTCTTGTTAATAAACTTTTGATGGTTGTAATAACATAAAGTCTTATTAACAATTGTGCATAGCTTATTACAATGTCACCCACATTTATGTTAAGACATGACATCATATAAGAACACAGTTTTGGTCGGAACCATAAACTATAACCCTAGTTGTCTTTAACTCAGAACTTCGGGAAGTTTAAAGGCAATAGGTACTTGATGAATCATGTAGATATTGTTTAATATCATAGAGGTTAGATCAGTGACTAACAAATACTCGGACAATGTCTATAGTCCTATACATAATCAGTTCAGCAAAGTTAATGTCCTTTGGGTCGTCTGCTAATTATATGAAGTACTTAAGTTATTTGAGGACTCAACTAATAATATAATGTTGATACTATTTAAGTAAGTTCAGAAGATGAGTAATCCATACTAACATATACAAATCTTATTAAGTCGATAAGGTATTATACTATTAAATAGAACATTACAGCAGTATAAGATATACACTCTAGGTGAAGTTAGTTTCCAACAAAATTATAAATTATAAGCTAGAGAGATAATGACTGTCGCTAATTACAGTTAGGACAGAATCTCTTCTATATATGTACCATTGGAATCTTTAAATAGAAGAATAAACTGGTTGTTTTACCTCATAGAAGCAATTGAAATTGAAAGAACATATATTTTTACTGAGCTATTATTTTTGCAACGAACATATATCTGCATGCTTTATGAATATTGATAGGCATCACTAGATATTTCTTACCTGTAAATCTATGAGGATAGGTAAACTTTTTGCATTAGCTAAAAAGCTAAGTAAGCCACAGAATCCTAGACAGTTCCACCTTCTTGTCGCAAAGAAAAACAAATCAATAAACTAAAAGAAAAAGTATTCTATAAGTTCAACTTAACCAAGTAAATAATTCAGAATATGTATTAACTAATCTGTTAATCAAGTAATTTATAAATAATTGTAACTGTTAGTAGACTGCATAATTGATTATTTTTTGTATTTTCAAAATTTTAAATTTTTCAGAAAATTTGGGGTTTTGACACTGGCTATGTAGCATTACTATGTGATTTTATTGATAAAGAACCGTCAAATTATGAAGAAGCAGCAGAACAGACAGAATGGAAGGATGCTATGATCAAAGAGTACCAATCGATCATGAAGAATGATGTTTACCCAAGACCAGAAGGGAAGTCAGTTGTAACTTCCAAATGGATCTACAAGATCAAGCATGCTGCAGATGGTAGCATTGAAAAATATAAGGAAAGATTTGTCGCTTGAGGTTTCTCTTAGAAAGAAGGAATAGATTATGAAGAAACCTTTGCACCTATAGCCAGATACACTTCCATCAGATCAATACTTTCTATGGCTGCAGTAATGAAATGGAAGATACACCAAATGGATGTCAAGACTACCTTCTTGAATGGTGTAGTGGAAGAGGAAGTGTATATAGAATAGCCACTCGGTTTTGAGACACATGACAGGGAGTCTCATGTGTGTAGATTGAAGAAAGCCCTGTACAGTTTGAAACAGAAACCCAGGACATGGTACGGTAGAAATGACAGCTTTCTATCCAGTTTGGGCTTTACCAAGAGTAAAGAAGATTCCAACCTTTACTACAAGCTTGAATATGGCAACCCAGTGATGCTTCTACTATATGTAGATGATCTGTTTGTGATAGGTATGGATGAGTTGATTGCTAATACAAAGAGAAATATTGCTGCCAAGTTCGAAATGAAGGGCTTGGCTATGATGCATTATTTTCTAGGTATGGAGGTGTGGTAGAGTGCGGATGGAATCTTCCTTGGACAAGGGAAGTATGTAGTAGAGATCCTGAAGAGGTTTGGGATGATGGACTGCAAGACTATGGCCACACCTATGGCACCAAAACTAAAGCTATTGAACGATTCTTCATCAGAGTCGGTTGATGCTATGATGCACTGTCAGATGATTAGGTGCTTAATGTACCTGACGAATATGAGACCAGACATTTGCTTTGCTGTGAACACCTTAAGCCAGTTCTTGACAGATCCGACAAATTTTCACTTAATTGCTGCAAAGTATATTTTGAGGTACTTGAGGGGTACAATTGATTATGGGCTCAAGTAAGAGGTGAATCTGAAGATTAACCTAGAGGGTTATGTTGTTTCAAATTGGGTAGGTAGTGCCATTGATAGGAAGAGCACTTGAGGGTGTTGCTTCAGCATGGGATCAGGTGTGATCTCTTGGTTTAGCAGGAAGCAATCCTGTGTGGCACTAAGTACAGCTGAAGCAAAGTATGGCGCAGCTTGTTCAGCTAGCTATGAGGCAGTATGGTTAAGGAAGCTACTATCTGATTTATTTGATCTCTAGTTGGATACTACTTATATACATTGTGACAACCAGAGTTGTGTGAAGTTGTCAAAGAATCCAGTGTTCCATGACAAGTTGAAGCATATCAATATCAAGTATCACTATATCAAGGATATGGTACAGAGGGGAGCAGTGAAGCTCCAGTATGTTGTGACAGACAATCATATAGCTGATGTGTTGACGAAGCCATTGGCTAGAGTGAAGTTTGAGTACTTTAGGTAGAAGCTTGGTGTTCTCCAGATCAAGGTCCCTTCCAAGGGGAAGTGACGATTCTGGAAGCCATTCTGATGAGTAGGTCAGATATAAGGGTTGATCCATTCTGTCATGGTGAGAGGATTTGGTTCCTTCCATGTCAGATATGAGTGCTGAATTCCATTCTCAGAATGGAGGTACCTAGTTAGTTACTAGGAACACTCAATCTGGGACTGAGAGAGACATTCTAACGAGCATGTCAGATATAAGGGCTAAGCCATTCTGTCATGGTTAAAGGATTAGGTTCCTCCCATGTCAAATGTGAGTGCTGGACATTCTGGTGAGTAGGTCATATGTAAGGGAAAATACCACTTTCTAGGAGAGTGGAGGCACCTGGTCAGTTACCAAGTAGCTGAGTCCGAGACTAGGGGCCATTCTGATGTGACTGTAGGATTGGTTCCTATAATATCAGATGTGATTGCATGCCCTTCTGGCGAGTAGATCAGATGTAAGTGTTGGGCCATTCTGGAGATTAGGTCATATGTAAGGGCAAATGCCATTTTCTGGGAGAATGGAGGCACCTGGTCAGTTACCAAGTAGCTCAGTCTGGGACTGGGGGCCATTCTGATGTGACTGTAGGATTGGTTCCTACAAGATCATATGTGAGTGCATTCCTTTTTGACGATTAGGTTAGATGTGAGTGTTGGGCCTTTCTGATGTGATTATAGGATTGATCCTATATGATGAGATGTGAGTGTTGGGTGTGCCTTTATGATGATTAGGTCAGATGTAAGTGCTAGGCGTGCATTTCTAATGAGTAGGTCAAATTTAAGTGTTGGGTGGGCCATTCTGACAAGTAGGATAGATATAAGCGTTGAAGAAGACCTACATGGTGGCTAGGCCTACAACCAGCATGAAACAAAGCTGGCTCTGTAGAACTTCCTATGATGAGAAGAATCATGAGATAGCACATATGATGATGACCAGAGAAGATCTAGATCGAGCTATGATCCAGATCTAGTTATGATGTCTCTGAGATGATCCAGATCAAGTGATGATATAGATCTAGTAGTGATGATCCAGATCGAGTGATGATCCAGATCCAAGAATGATGATCAAGAACAAGTGATGATCCAGATCCAGTGATGATGTCCAGTAATGATCCACATCCATCGATGATATCTAGTCATGATCCAAATCGAGTGATGATCCAGATCCAGAAATGAAGATGATGTCAAGACGAAGATGACTTGAAGATGCAGATGACGAGAAGATCCAGAGAAGAAGACCAGTGATGAAAATTGTGTCGAGAGAATACATTCCTAGTTAAGAGGGAGTATTAATGTAATTGTAACTTCAGAATGTATTCACTTGTATTTCTTATCTATTGTAACCTGATGTTATTCCGGGATGTTCTTGTGTGATTCCATGCCCCGATGTTTCGATCAGGAATATATATAATGAAAACAAGTCATATCAAGTCATTTTGGATAACTCTCCTATTGTCTAAGGGTTAAAGTCCTCGCAGTTCTGGGGCACTAGGGTTATTAGGCTCACCTGGTGAAGTCGGCCCTAGTAGGGTTTTAGTCATGTCGGGAATTAGTATAAATAGAGAGGTGACCTCTCTATTTATCACACACTCATCGACACTCAGTTGTAGCACACACCTAACGAAGAGAAAGACACTGGGGCAAGGAAGAAAGAGGTTACTGCTGTCGAGAGATCATCTTACTCTTTTGGGGATTTACCTTTTGTGTTGATTCTATCTCTGAGGAAGTTGCGGGGTTTTCTCCATTTATGATTTCCCCAAGGAAAAACATCGTGTTCATTGTCTCTTTTGTTTGATTGTTGTACTTGTTGTTCTCTCAGTTAAATATCCTAACATAATGCTAGCTTGAATGATTAAAAACTAAAATATATAATGTGCAGAGAGCTGGATAGACTAATATGGGGTTAGATGTGCTCAAAATAATCCTACTTCATGGGATTAGGGAAGACTGCCTAGACATGTTGAACCTATTAGGAAAGGGGGATATCTCAAAGGATTCCTTTGAAAATATGCAAAAGGTATTCAAGGGGATCTTCCAGGAACAACAAACGAGACAAATAGGATAAATTAGAACGTGATTTCTTCGACAGAACACAAAAGTCATCTAATGGAGGATCCGCCCAGGCAGAAATAGGCAATCTCCTCAAAAATTTCAAGATAGAAATGATGAGCTCCATCTCCTCGGAAATAGATGTCCTGAGGGCAAAGCAAAAATAAGCAATAGAGGATCTCACACTTGGTATATTCTGCCCTAAATGTAGGAAGAACCACCCTCTGAAGGAGTGCCCGCTCGAAAAGGTAGAAGTGTGTTACCTGTGTGAGATGAAACATGAAACAAAATAATTCCCTTCACTACCTCAAGTGAAGGAATTTTTGTAGGCATCAACTCCAAATGTGGAACTAGCCTACTTTATTGCACAGAAAAATCCATGGCAGCCTCGAAATCAAGGTATGGCTTCAGAATTTTTTTTTATTTCTGAATAACATGAATAATTGGAATAATATGTAGCACATGAATACACAATTCCCATCATCTTATTCTAACCATCAATGGTATCCCTCTTAATCTCTGATGCAAAATTTTAACTCCTGGAACCCTTGGACATAGCCACCAAAACAACAAAATTATTGGTCTCCTAGATGGAGGAACTTCCATCCAGGGAACCAATTTCCCCATAAAAAACCTCCTTAACAACTTCCACATCAAACATTTCATCATCAAACACACCCTCCTCAACAATACCCTCAGCCTTATCAGCATTCGCAGCTGCAACTCCAGAATAATGATGTCCCCAATATGTCGATATGACCACAGCTGCCTGCTCAACCTAACCCAAACCCAAATAATAAAGAAGTCCATCAATTTGAGACTTCCAACATGCATGTTTACTCCATTACTCCAATTCCCTACAACAACATCCCCTTACGATCAGGGAGGGTAGTGGAGCCTTTGGTCATTGAGGATGTTCCATCCTTTGTGCGTGAAGAAAGAATGAACCAACAATATTTATCCAATACAGTGACTCCCATTATTGAGGATACTAAACATCCTACCAATATGCCAATTGAAACACAAGAATACACATTTAACAACACACATCCTACACAATTGATTAGGGAACCACCATACCCTGAAATATTAATACTACCGAAGGCAATGGGACAACCTCAATTTAACATCTTAGGAGAGTTAAAAAATCTCTATGTCAAAATTCCACTCCTTCAAGCCCTTCACAATGTACCTATCTATGCCAAAACCATTTGCGATCTGTGTACAAGGAAACTAGGAATAAAACCCAAGGATCCTCCCACTATTCATGTCATAGGGAAATTATCTGAATTAATAATGGGAAAAACCCTCTTGGCCAAATACGACGATCCTGGGAATCCCACTATAACTGTGCAGATTGGGAGCACACAGATACCCAATGTATTGGTATATTTAGGTGCAACAATTAACATCATGACAATTGAAACTGTAAGGAAACTTGGGCTCACTAATCTTAGGCCAACTCCTACTGTTTTAGAACTGGTAGATAGAACCACTTTTAAACCTGAAGGAATCTTGGATGACCTTGTTATCTCAGTTGATTCGTGGTAATATCCTGATGACTTCTTGGTTTTACAGCTTAATTTGTAGCTAGGAGGACACCCATTGATCCTGGGAAGGACCTAGTTAGCTACATCTAATGCTTACATTAGCTGTCGGTCTTGGTCTATGACCATATCAGATGGAACCGAGATAAATAACCTCACTCTCTATCCTATATCTCGGCCAAGATTAGAAGCTGAAACTCCGTTATGGATTGAGCTAGAGGAAGAAGAGGGAATTCAGCCATTATTAATGATAGGGAAGGCCTTGACTTTTATAGATGAAACTGAAGACGATACCATTAATAATTTAATCAATGAACCCACTTCTGTCAATAACAAAATTTATCAGATCCTGAATGCTACTCTAGGTGAAGAGGAATAAGAAAATCTCACAGAGGAGACATTAGTCAATGATACGCACATAGTTCCAGTGTTGAAAAATTCAAAAAGTGTTCTTGTCTAGGTAGAGTCGAGAAAAGCCTTGAATATCAATCCCAGTCTTGCTCCATCACCTAATAACTCTCTTAAAAAACATAAGGGGGCATTTTTTTGGGAGTACACAAACATGAAGGGCATCCCTTCTAATATTTGTACTCACCACATTTATATCAAAAGTGACTCTCGGCTGGTGTGCCAGCCTCAACGAAGAATTAATTTCAATTTTAGGGACATAGTGAAGCAAGAAATTAATAAACTCTTCGAAGCAAGATTTATATACCCCATTTTAGACAACGAGTGGGTGTCTCTACTCATGATAGTACCCAAGAATAATGGTAAATGGAGAGTTTGTGTGGACTGTAAAGAGATGAACAAGGAAACATAGAAATATCATTTTCCCCTGCCTTTCATCGATCAAGTACTTGACACCTTATCCAAGAAGAAGTTTTTATCCTTCCTGGAAGGGTTTCATGGGTACAATCAAATCCAGATTGCTCTTGAAGACCAGGATAAAACTACCTTCACCTGTCCCTAGGGAACTTTTGCATATAGAGTACTTCACTTTGGCTTATGCAATGTAGCAACCACATTTCAAAGAGTTGTGATTGGCATCTTTTTAGAATTGGTTAATGATAGTATGAAAATTTTCATGGATGATTTTACTCCTTATGGAAAAGACTTTGAAGAAGCATTGAAAAACATGGAAAAGGTTTTAACATGCTACGAGCAGACCCAACTACATTTGAGCACTGAAAAGTGCCATATGATGATGAGTGAAGGGGTAGTTTTGGGGCATTTTATCTCTCCTGATGGCATCCAGGTGGACCCATCTAAAATCATGGTAATAAAAAATATACCTACTCCTGGAACTCAAAAATAAGTGTGTAGTTTCTTAGGGCATGTTGGATATTACAGAAGATTTATAGAAAACTTTTCCAAACTTGCCTCTCCTTTGTTTTCATTGTTAATGAAGGATGTGCAATTTACTTGGAATGAGGCATGCCAGACAGCATTTGTAAATATTAGGGAGAATTTGTCCACAGCTCCCATCCTAAGGGGACCCAATTGGACCCTACCCTTTCACATTTCTTTAGATGCATCTAATGCCACCATTGGAGAAGTTTTAGGACAACAGGATGGTCAAGCAGCTTATGCAGTTTATTATATTAGCAAAAACTTATCACCTACTGCACTTAATTTTACTATTACCGAGAAGGATTTTTTAGCCACTTTTACTCCATTAACAAATTTTGACATTATATCACTAGATATCCTACCTTTGTGCACACTGACCACTCAGCCATCAAGTATCTAATGAATAAACTTGTTACAAATGCTCAGGTAACTAGATGGTTTTTATTATTACAAGAATTTGATATCACCATTGTATAAAGACCTAGAAAAGAAAATGTTGTCGCTGATTTCTTATCTCATTTTACTAATAATGATGATAATATTCCTGTTGAGAACTATTTTCCATATGAACACTTATTTGCAGTTTCAGCTCATTCCCCTTGGTATGAAGATGTCACTAACTACTTGGCTGTAGGAAAGCTTTCGGTACATTTGTCAAAAAGAGAAAAGAGGAAAATCATTCAACAAAGTGCCAGGTATTGTTGCATAGATAGTCATCTCTTCTACATAGGCCCTGATCTTGAGATCAAAAGATGTGTAAAAGAAGATGAAATATTCCATATTTTGAAGGCCTGCCATGATGAGCCTTGTGGGGGAAATTTTGCAGACAGTACGATAGGACACAAAGAACTGAGAATGGGCTATTATTGGTCGACACTTTTCAGGGATGCAAAAAAATATGTCCAGTCTTCTGACAGCTGCCAGAGGATGGGCCAACCTAACAGATTAGATCAAATTCCTCTTCAACCACAACTGGTTGTTGAACCTTTTGACAGATGGGAATTAGATTTTGTTGGCCCTATCAACCCTCATTCTAGGCAGAAATCCTACATCTTGGTTTGTACCAACTACATGATGAAATGGGTAGAATATGTGGCTTTGGTGAAAGCCAATGACTAGGCTGTGATCGATTTCCTGTATGGTGAAATCTTTACCCATTTCAGAGTACCCAAGGAAGTGGTTATAGAATGGAGGACCTCAGTTTGTGTCACATCAATTTGAATATTTGCTACGGAAGTATCATATTCGGCACCAAATAGATTCACCATAACATCCCCAGGACAATGACCAAGTGGAAAGCACTAACAAATTTATTGAAGCCATCCTTACCAAAACGGTCAGTATCCATCGTAGAGACTGGGTTGATAGACTTATGGAAGCATTGTGGGCATATCATACTACTTGGTGCAATACTACATGTTTATCTTCTTATGACTTGGTGTATGGGAAATGTGTTGTCTTCCCCATTGAATTTGAAATCAAGACTTTGAAGACATCTACAAAGGTAAACTTAGATGTGACTGAATCCCAAAAGAGAAGATTGAATCAATTGAATGAACTTGATGAGAAACGTTTAGCTTATGTGGATCAGATAGTATTAATCCAACAACAGAGATCCCATTGGCACGACCGATTCATCAAAAAGAAAGTCTTCTTTGAAGGAGACTGGGCATTATTATACGATTCAAGATTCAAAAGGGACTTCAAGGGAAAGTTACGCATAAGATGGTTGGGCCCATACCTTGTAGACAGAGTATTTGATCATGGTATAGTCCCTCTGGTAACCATTGATGAGAATCGTGCACCATTATTTGCTAATGGTCACAGGCTATGACTATACCAGAAGCCCATTTCTAAGGACGCATTCACTTCACAGATTGCAACTGATCTGGAGTACCAGTTAGAACAAGGGCATGAATATTTCTCTTCCCCTTTTAATATTTATATAATTGTTTTACATCTTACATAAATTTTTGTACATAAATAAATTGATATTTTTACTATTATTTTTATCTTTCTCCTTTGCACTTGATCCATTTTTTTTTAAAGAATATGTGCAGGGATGTGCCTAAGGATCAATGGTCATGATCGGGCCTAACGACCAGGCTCGTCCTTTTGTAACTTCCTACATCAAAAGAAAACTCCTTTAATAGTTAGTTGCATCTGCAACACTATAAAATATCGCCCTTTACCCCGTTCGTGCAGCTGCAACACCGTAAAAATTTTCCTGTTTTTTCGTTTTTCTGCAGCTACAACGCCATAAAATACCTCCCTTTAACCCGTTCCATGCAGCTACAACACCATAAAAATTTTCCTATTTTTCTTTTTTTCTGTAGCTGCAACATCGTAAAATACCACCTTTTATCCTGTTCCAGGGAGCTGCAACACAGTAACTTAATTCCTTTTTCCGTCCTGCACGTCTACGACTCTATTTAAATTCTGCCCATTTTTTTACCTTTTCCGGCAACTACAACACTGTTTCACTCTTGTCCATTTTAACCTTTTCCAACAACCACAACACCATTTCACTCTTGTCCATTTTTACCTTTTTCTATAGTTGCAACACCGTTTCAATCTTTCCCATTTTCACCTCTTCCATTTTTACCATTTTTACCTTTTCTGGCGGCTGGGACTATGCCAAAACTGGCTAATTTTTCTATGATTCACGGCTACGACTCCACCAAACTGCTTGATTTCTCTATGGCCCATAGATATGACTCCTCCAATACTAGTAGGACTCTTTGCAACCTTGGTTCATGACTCCTCCAGATCTGGCCCCAATTCCTGATGTCGGTGGTTTCGATTTACTTCACAACATTCATTATGTTTTCGGTAAGATTGACAAGATGGTTTTGGTGCACTAGGAGAAAACGTTACTACAGTACGCCTGCAATAATGATCAAATTTAAATGGCTGCACTTCACACACTTTACTATTCTCAAAGTTCGTCGTTCATTGCATATTTCGAAACGTATGGTTCTGATTATTTACTTGAGTAAGCGTTAACTAGATTTGACAACATTAATCATACCTTCCTTTTTGCACCCATTATTACACCTGCATACCGTTAAATGTCCACTCATACGCCTTAATGGCCATTTAAGCTTATCTGATAACAACCACCTTTCCTAATTTGGGATAAATTTCCAAACATTTCCATGCTCTTAACTTTCTAAATTTACCCAACTCCACTCTCAACTATTCATGCATACTCTATTCTTTAACCTCCATTGTTGGTACCTGTAATTTGTCGGACTGATAAATAATTCTGAGGTCAAAAAAACATGGGTATCCCAGGTCAGCATGAACCTCCAAATACGCGAGAACTGATAAGAAATGATGACTTTTTCGCTATTTTTGAAGCTACAAGATGGATTGAATTCTTCCAATGCTTGAATGGGTTTCATCAAGAGACAACTCTACAATTTTCCTTAAATATTACAGAAACCCACTCAAAGGTTAGGGGGTTATGTATAGAAGTCTCTAAAGCAATAGTGTCTGAAGTCACCATCCTTCCTCAGGTGGGAAGAGCCTAGTTTGATCGAAGAACCCCCAATGCTGCTGCAGTATAGGATTTTCTGATAGAGGGGGATCAAATTCATCAGTCAAGGAGAGGGATAGCATTACAGTCACTGCCTCGGCCATGGGATCAAGTAGCAGTTTTCCTCAAGAAGTATATCACCTATGAAGGTAGGTATCAAACTATTTATTATTCTGAACTTCCTCTATTATCTCATCTACACCATAGGGCCTTACTGAACATTCCATTTTATCTATTTAATGACCTACACCATATGGTGGGGTTTGTTAGAACATCCAAGCATCCAAAATCTTCCCTTACCCACCATGGCCTAATCAAATTAGTAATTTTAAGGGCCTTAGCTCAAAGGAACCAAACTTGGGAGAAATTCACAGGTCAAATTCAGATAAACCAGGAACCCACCCTTTCTCCTGGCATTCCAATAGAGGCAGAAGTAGAAGTACTTGTACTCTTCGGGGCTATTCAAAACCAAGAGGAGCATGCAAATGTACAGTTGGGGGGAGATGAGGAGCAACAAGAGGATCAAATTCCTTTAAATTTAGTTGGGGGGGAGATGAGACTGGATCGAAAGATCAGTCAGATGACCAAGAAGAAGAATTGGAGGAAAATGCAAGAGAAAACCCTGTGGAGAGAATAAATAATATGGAAGCTCTGACAGCAGAGGTTGAAGCTGGAGTAGCATTAGATGCTGCAACAGCTGAAGCCGAGGATGTTAGAGCCATGATAATAGAAGGAAACACAGAGATATTTACCATTGAATCTTCCCATGAATCGGGGGGAACTCTGATTGAATAAGAACAGGAAAACACTAAGATAGAATATATCCCTTCCACATCAGCTGCAAATATGGAGATTCCTGCACCACAAAAGAAAAGAAGGTGATCAAAAGAAGAGATATAGGCATCACCACCAATAATAAGAAAAGGAACTAGGTCAGTTACATCAGCTGAAGCAGCACAGTCAAGATGGGAAACCCTAGAAGCACAGATTGAATTCCCCATTCTGAGACCCAAAGAAAATGATGCCCCACATGAACCGATTGTAGAAGAACCTCAAATTGAGGGAATTTTGTACGAAAATGGTTTATTAAAATAAGAAGTACAATAATTTTGGAAAGAACTAGAAAATTGGAAGGAATCATGCAAGAAATAGGTAAAAAGGAAGTTGCACACACTAGTTGAAGCTATAGACTGATTAGAAGGATCACCACCTGCAGAGGATGGTGAGGAGGAAGAAAGAGTGGTCTTCCCTGTGTGTGGAGAAATATTTAACCTGTCAGGCTACAAAGTCATAGTTCATTCCTTTGTGACAAAACAATCCGTACCAGCAGCCATGGAAGAACAAGGAAAAGAAGCACCTAAGATAGAAGTGAGGGATGCATAAATGATCCCTGGTACAAAAAAGGCGGAAAATTAACAATTACAGTCACATCCAATAGAAGAAGGAAAATTTGATTTGAAGGATGGTGAATCTCCCTGAGAGAAACTTTAGCAAAGGGAAGGAGTAGATAAACAGGGTGCTGATACACAAGAACCAGCATTTTTGAATATTCCAGTTGAAGTTTCCACCCAAATTGGGGCAGATGAACTAGAGGCTGAAATTATTCTTGATTTTAGTGAAGAATTTTGTGCCATGACTCCTGAACCATCTCAGGGCACATAACTAATCGAAATAGAACCTTGGAAGCAGGATGATGATGAAGTTCAATAGCGTGCTGATACATAAGAACCAACATGCCCAAATATTCTTGTTGAAGTTGCCACCCAAATTGGGGTAGATGAACCAGAGGCTGAAAATATTCCCGATTTTAATGAAGAAGCCTGCGTTGTGACTCCTGAATCGTCTCAGGACACAGAATTAATAGAAATGGAACCCCAGCAGCAGGAAAATGAGGAAGTTAACCAAGATTTTTTCACACAAGAACCAACATCGAAATGTCTGTGGATATTCCGAGGGAGCAAGAAGAAATCAATCCCAAAATGGATATAATTCCTAATTTGGATTTAGGAGAGGATGAACAAATGCAATCACAATCCTCAGGGGCCACTGAAATCCTTGAATAACAACTCCATATTGTAGAGGACATGGAAGTAACTCTACAACCCCAGCAGCATGAAGAAATACAAGGGGAGGGCTCTGTTACACAAGAACCAGTGGGCCTTGCATCCCCCTATCAAAGTTGCAGTTGACAATCACAAAGATGGGGAGATCAAAATTCAGGAAGACATTACCACACAAGAACCAACACCTTCAGAATCAGCTGCTGAGATTGCTATAGGAGAAATCCAAGGAGAGGATGTTGTTAGACAATAAACAACATCCCCAGAAGTTGTTTTAGAGGCACTTATAGTTGAAGTTGTTGTAGGAGAAATTCAAGGAAGGGATGCTATTACACAGCACCCCTAGAAGTGATTTCAGAAGTATCCATGCAGGCAGTACAGGATGTTCAAATTGGAACATTAGATGATAAGGTATGGACTGAAATTCCTCAAAATTTTATGAAACTGGATTGTGATAAGGAAGAACATGTTGAAGATGAAGAAATCCAGAAGCTAACAAAAGAAATCTCAATCCTAATAATAGAAGTGATTAAGTGGAGGATTTAGGTGGAGAGGTGTCAAGAAGGGATGGTTTCGCTTGCAGAACATAGGAATACCATTAAGGAATTGAAGGAAAGATGGGCAGAATAACTCATGTTCCAAAAAATCCATTGGGAAGAGATACAGAAGGAGCTAAAGGAGTTGAAAAATTTCAAATCCATGTAGGTGGAAAAAGATCATCCGTATATTCTTTCTCAAGAATTGTTGGGTACCAGAGTACCATCCTCCTCTTACCCTATGTTTTTATTTGAGCGGTTCATTTGGTTTAAACTAAGGGCTGTAAAAGAAGGGAGACCATATGAAATAGAAACCTTAGTTAAATTCCTGGAAACATTTCTAGAAAGTGACTTTGAGGAGCAGAACTTGTTTTGTGAGCTTTATTTGCATGATTTGGCTTGTCCCTTGGATTGCCATTCGAATCCTACCCCTTTCTTAGGTGATGTTCAATTGAGGGATTTTTCCTCCTTTGTTAGCAATCATGTTCGGTGGTAAATATCCTTCCAAACTTTCTCTCATAATGAGTCCCACTTTAACATTTGGATTCGAAGTGAACCTCAAAACCCTCATCTTCTCCTTACTCGTCAACATAATTTACTCGCATGTCCCATCCAAACTTAGTAGATGATGGAACTTCAAGAAAAGGTTATCTCTACTTGTGTTAACCAGATTTCCAAGCATCAACAATTGGATTTGGAAGGTAGCCAGCACAGATGGCAGGTTTCCTCATCAACCTTGCTAAATAGATATCCCTACTATTACAGGAATTTTAAACATGCACTTTCCAGGGTTGAGGGATATGTTGGATGCATGAAGGAATGTGGAGTTAATTGGCTAGGACTCAATTTCAAATTTCCTCTCATCTGGTGGCCAAAAAAACCATATAGGGAAGACTTCTCATTAACAAAGACAGAAGAGAAGATGTATTGGAGATATTAGGTTGTCCATAAGGGATTATTGAAAAAATAGGGAATTCCAGAATTCCAATATAACTTTTCTTCTCTCCATGAATGAAGTACAATCAGGTTGTTGCATGGAGACATGCAACAGGACATTTGGGGGGATATATTGGACCAAGAAATGGTCCCTTTTTTACCACCTTTACCTCCATCTTTTTTCCTCATCCTACTCCATTATGTACACTAAACATATTATTTTGCTTCACTTAGTCCCTCAATTCATACAAGTATGGTTAATCATTGTCTTATTTAATTAATGCTTAGGATTGTTGTAATCAAGGCTCTATATCTTGAATTATGTTAACATATGGTTGTTTTATAAAGATAATTTGAGATGTAAGGGATGCAGTTGTAGTAGGATGAACATGGAAAGAGAGGAAAGAACATTCATTGCTGAGATAATCGCCATCCATTCCATCGTTTCCCAAAGAACGTGGTTAAAGGATACTATTCCACACAAGCTGTACAAAGGTAGCTGCAACAGGATGCAATAGATTTGGATGCAACAGTGCATCATTGCTCAATAATAGCTGCAATCCATAGAGTATCTTCTCGATTGATCATTATTTTCATTTCTAGCTTGATTAACAGCCTTCCTATATTTTTTGCTTCCATCTTGCCATGGCTGTAACATCTTATCGTAATTGGGGCATCCTAAAGATCAAAGATATTCATGGCTTCCTGATATTAGTGGGAAGAAGTTATTTGTAATTGTATAAATACTTGTCACTATTCCGAGCCAGGGGTTTGAAATTAATCGAATATATGGTATAAGTTGTGATAGGGGTTGCGTGTTCATCTTTCCATTTTAATATAAGGAGTTTGATTCTACAGATCTTGGTGTTCTAACGTGTGCTAATTCCAGTATCTCTGTGTGAAGGTTGGGCCCGCCTTCCCATAGGGATTGCTGAGTTAATTAGGTATTTCATTTATTCTGTTGTGTGGTTTGAATTTTATGATAAATTCATTTATTTACAGTAAGCTGCAACAGTCATCGATTTTTTGTGTGTTCATTTGAATGATCAGTAATTGCATCCCCTATAAACTGCAGTGGTGTGGTGTGACAGTCGGCTGTGTAGGTTAACTTTCTCTTATGCAATTATGTGATAGTTGTGACAGCCTTGTTCATCCCTAGTTCTTTCAATTTTTGTTTTCTTGAGATCCTTGTAGTTCATTCCTTTACATTTATAATTGTAGAACTTAATTCCTGCACTTTGAATTTCTAGATTAAGTTGAATTAAGATAGTTGAGATGGATCTTTAGATGGCTTGGTAATTGAGGATTAAACTTTTTGCGAAAGTAATCTAGATGTCTATTTCTTGAATGTTTTAATTCTAGATTAAGGATTGTAAGAAGGTATTTTTTATTGCATTCGTAAGAAAGTAAGCTAGATTAAGTAGATTATGGTATGAGTTAGGATGAATAGGAAAGTAGGGTAATTCATTTATAGCATCAACTACTTAGTGTTTAAAGCATATACAGTGTGCATTATCCTTGAAATAAGAGACTTCCTTGGGTAGACAATTTATATTGAACATTCTGTATGTTGGATTTAATTAACTTGCATATAGGGTGCCCAACACATCCACCCCTTATTCTGTACAGTCTAGTGTGCGTCGGTCACTAGCTGGTGCACTCTCTACTGGCCTCGAGGGCATCATGGAATGTGTTGCTAACTATTCAGTCCAAAAAAATGGCACATGATTCGATGTACATCGAGTCATTTTCTCATGTGACGGTTGATTTCCATGAGCATCACTGGTCTCGATACTACCTTGACCACTAGTGTGTCATCGCAGAAAATCCTATAAATGCAAACCATATTTTATAAGTTCACTATCATATAAAATTATAAATTATAAATTTCTAAATGAATTTATATTATGATTCAATATTCCACAACTTACTTGCAAGGCTTGATATCTCTAAGTTACCAACACTTCAACCTTGGATTTAATCTTATATGTTTGCAGAATAATGAATAACAGATGAAGGATATCCTCATTATTTTTTTTCAAGGTATTCTATATCAGCTTAACCAGGTCTAGAGAAGAACCAATGTCAACATCATGCACCAACTCATGCACATCAAAAGATATTAATTGTTGTGATGCGGTTTCATGCACCGAATCATTGGTATGCAACACAAATATATAAAACATTATTGATGTGAAATCAATAGACCGAGGGAAAAATTATATTAACAAAGCATATCTATCATGATATATTCCTAAAATTATAGCTACTTTTACCTGATGCCTGGATGATGGTGTCATCTAATCCATGGGTGGGGACTTGCCCCGATCATCCACCTGCAAAAAAAAAGTAGCAAACATAATTATCATAATGAAAACAGTATACACATGAAAAATACATAACAAAAAAACATTATGCTACATATTATATTGGTACAATTTTGAAGTATTTAAATTGTACAATTACAATTAGGTTTACATGTTCCCCTGAGGCTGTTGTCATCAGATCAATAGTTAGGTGGATTCCCCGATCAACACTCTGCATCAAATATAGATAACATTATATAAACCAAATGATTATACTCATGGAAAAACACAACAACAAAATTTTTTGTACATATTAAATTTGTACTATGGCATCGATGTATACTTTCTTTCTCAAGGCAGGCCCGGTATCATCTACTGCAAGGTAGGTACCCCTTACAGAATCCTGCATCAAAAACATAGAAAAAATTACCTAACAAAACCAAATTACCCACTGCAACAATATAATAACAAAAAAATTTGAGGCATTTAAATTATATAATTACAATCAGGTTTACCTATTTCCCCGAGGTTGTTATTGTCTGATCAACCACTGGGTAGTTTCCCCAATCAACACTTTGCAAAAAATATACAAATAAAATTATATAAACCAAACGCATATACTCATGAAAGAACACAACAATAAAAGTTTTTGTACATATTAAATTTGTACAATGGCATCGATGTATACGTGCCGCCTTGAGGCAGGTCAGGTATCATCTACTGCGAGGGAAGTTCCCCTTATAGAACCCTCCATCAAAAACATAGATAAAATTACCTAAATGAAACCAATACTCACTAAAATAATATATTAACAGGACATTTTGACGTATTTGAATTGTATAACTACAATCAGGTTTACCTGTTGCCCCAAGGTTGTTGTCGTCTAATCAATAGTCGGGTAGTTTCCTCATTCAACACTCTACAAAAGTTATACAAATAACATTATATAAAACAAATGAATATACTCATGAAAAAACAAAGCAAAAAAACTCTTCTTTCAAATTATATTTGTACTATTACAAAGATGTATACTTGTTGTACCACTCCCATAGTAACCATGTTTGTATTTACTCGATTCAAATTGTAATTAATAAGAAACTCTTCCCCTACAACTATTGATTTAAGGGCACATACAAATACATGGTTTTCTTCACACCCCTCAAATATCTAGTTGGGATGCTTAATTGTAGACCCTCGTTGTGTACTGTTTATAAACCCCACAATATTCCCAATGGAGTTTGGCCTTCCTTCAATGTATAACATTGCTCGTTTATGTTTATCTTTGTCTTTCAGCTATAAATAATTTGTTGTAAACCCATATATATGCATACTTCGTGTATATTGGGCCAAGAGCATCTAATCTTTGTATTTGTAACAGGTTCCAACATACTCCATCAATTATGTACATCTGACGTAACCAAATTTTTGTGAAATTTATGCCATCCATGCAAAACAACTCCAAACCATGTCATGAAGGCGGTGCAATTCGATATATCCTCTCATTCACACAAAAATATGTGTTCAGTTAAGGAAGATCCCTAGGTACCCATTGTTTCACTATATTTGTGTACCTTAAGGGAACCTCAATGTCACCTATGGTCTCATCATCGTAGGAAAATGACCCACCTTCAGCGAGAAACAATTCCATGCATTTATGGAATTTTATTTTGATCTTTTGACATCTAGTTGATATAACCCTTTTAGACCTACTAGATATCTCACTTTCCTCTAGCCTTCCTAAACTCGCCTCACTCGAGGAAGATAGGTCTGACAAATACCTGTTTGGTTCTACCTGCACCATGGGGAAAATTTTCAATAATGACCTTGTTGGGTATGCATAGTTAATATTAAAAAATTACAAGGAATTAAGGCATGCATTTTCCACTATCATCATACATAGATTTTGAACCAATTACCTTCACTTTCTATCAGTTACATCAAAATTTTGTTTTGCAGAAATTATTTTTTCTATTCATTTCCGGTGTGATCATTTCAACCTTGAACTTGCCCAAACCCATGAGGATTGATCTTTGGCATCACTAGCCTAGTTTTATTATGGTTTCACATAAACTAAGTTAACCATGGAGGATTCACACCACTTCCTCCCAACATAACACATGTCGGTTCTCCTAGCCAACAATTTTATACAACTTGGCCCTATTCACATCACATATTGGATGGAAACTACATGAAAAAATTTCCTCTTATTGTAAGGTAACATTTGTGCAAATCTTCTAGTAGTCCCAAAATTAGAGGTGGGGAATAAATCTAGTTTTACCAACCTTAAATCAACTATGTAGATGTTGACATTAATAGCTTTTTTTGGTGCTTAGATTCATATGTGAGTACACACCTTTATATGTTGTTTGGTGACGCAATGTTTGAGATTTAAAGGTAACGACGAGATATGATTATTGCATGTTTAATGATGTCACAAAAATCTAAATTTGTATGTATGAAATGAGATATGGATGTGTGTCTACTCTACCCTTGGATGTTGGTGATAATGTATTTTTCTAGGGAAATAAAATTAGACCTCTAATCTTCTCACCTACCAATACAATATGACTCTATTATCCTACAAATTTGGTATTAGAAATCCTCAACATCATGGCTCTATTGATGCTCAACTGTTTGTGAGCATGTAGATTAAACTATAGGACATGTCACATCTTTCATGAATCTTATCTTGGACCTTGCTATTTTCCATGAATATATCATGATTATTTTTTGTATGCTTTCCCTTGATGTCATTGCAATGGAGTGGTTTGATGATTTCGGAAAAGGAGAAAAATCCTCATTTGCAGGTTTTATTTAGATATTTCTCAAGGAATGGGATCCTAACTATGAATATTCCTTGATGAAGAAATTGTTTTCATCCAATCAACTACCTTTGCATCATATTTCAAATATAAAAGAATAGGTGGATGAGGAAGACATGTCTAATTCATCTCCAAGAGAATAATAATTTGTTGATGAAAGCACACAAGCATCCACTTCATCCTCGGGGTTTTATTTTGAATCATAGTAGGGGCATGGAATGTCGTAAAATTTGTAAAGACCCTATCTATGATACTTATAGCGATGTTTCTAGTGAAGGTATTGTATATTTTGAATCTTTCGGAAATCCTAACATTAATGAGGAAACTGTAGAAATTTTGTATGTTATTTTCCGGCCATATGCTCCTATTAATAATACAAATTTTGGGTGTTAATCATTGTGAAGCCTACTTATGATATGTTAATCACTATGAACCATTTAACAAGAAGTAATTATACCAATATAAGCATTAAAATGACCATATTCCTAGTTCCCATTCCTACAATATTTCAAACAAATCATCATGTTCATATGCAGTGGGGTTTTAGACCCAATATACCAACTGAACATCAAAGTAACATCATAATCAATGGGGCTTATGCCCATAAGTGTTAGGTCAAAATTCAGGACATTGCATTTATGTCTCTACATATTATTCTTCAGGAGCATCTTCATGACCAAATTCATGATCCTCCTCTCTTATAGATGATTGGTCATGCAACTGAATTTGTTGAATATGTGGTTTTTCTACCTATTTCATTTCACCATCTTCCAAATCTGACTTTATGAGTCATATTTCATCAAATACAACATCTTTGTTGATGATGATTTTGTGAGAAGTAGGATCCCACAGATCTTATCCATTAACACAATCACCATATCCAATAAAGACATACTTATTTGATTTTGGATCTAACTTAGAATGCTCATTGTTTGGAACTAGAGCATAAGCATCACAACCAAAAAATTTAAGATTTGAATAATCACAAGGGTTTCTTGTCCATAGCTCTTCACAGATCTTACAATCTATTGCAGTTGATGGTGATTTATTTACCAAATAGTATGCTGTAAGAACTACCTCTTCCCACAATTCCTACTACAATTTGGCATTACTGAGCACACCCCTTCCTCTCTCAAGAAGAATCTTATTAATGCATTCAGCAATACCGTTTTGTTGCGGAGTATAGACCGTGGTTTTATTCCTCTCAATCTCAGCTTCCTTGCAATAATTATCAATGACTTCTTAGATGTGAACTCACCTCCATTATAATTCCTTAAGCACTTAATTGTCCTACTTGTGCTCTTTTTAACCAACACCCTAAACTGCTTAAATACATCAAACACATTAACTTTTCTTTTTAGTAAGCAGATCCAAACATTCGTGGAATGATAATCTATAAATGTCACAAAGTATGACGATGCTCCGTAGGAAACTATAGGAGATGGACCCCAAACATTAGAGTAAACGTAATCTAGGATACCTTTGTTAACATGCATTCTTGCTTTAAACTTCTTTATGTCCTATTTACCAAACACACAGTTCTTGTAGAAATTAAAATTCTGAAATTTCATACTAGGGAGTAACTTACGATCCATAAGTACCTTTAGCCCTTCTTGCTCATATGTCCTGAGCGCTGGTTCTATAGATGAGCAAGGTCACTTGCAGCTTCAGACACAACTGCTACTTGACTCACCTCAGAAGTCCCTTCTAGTTTGGACAGGTTTTCGACATTTATTTCCTTGATGACCATTAGGATTCCCTTGGACACCTTCATAACTCCACCTTGAACCACAAACTTGTAGCAAGTATCATCCATAACTCCCATAGATATCATATTCTTTCTTAGTTCAAGAACATCCCTCACCTCAGTTAATGTTTTCACAGTTCCATCATACATCTTGATTTTGATGCTTCCAATTCAGAGAATTTTACAGGAAATATCCTTTCCCATATAAACAACCCCTTCATTAATTGATTCATACGATGAAAACCAACTTCAGTGAAGACACATATGATGAGAGGAACCAGAATCCAATAGCTGATTATTTTGATGTTGTTGGACATTGGAAATAGACAGTACCTCATCAACCATTTATAAAATTGCTTCTACTATGTTTGCTTCCTTCGTGGAATAATCTTGGGACGAATCCTCCTTAGAACATTTTCTCTTCTAAGAATTTTTATTTAGATGACCTGATTTGTTGCAAAACCAACACCTAATATTAACCTTCTTTTCTTTTGACTTCAACCGAGATGTATGTCTCAAACTGTGCTTTCATTCACTTGATCGACCGCTAGTCACTACTGTTGTTGATGAACAAGTTTCTTGATTATTCTTCCTTCATTTCTCTTCTAATAACAAGCCTCCAACAACAGTGTCATAATCAAAGGATTATGGATTACTAAATGACATAGAGGTTATAAGATGATCCCATGAATGAGGTAGTGTACAAAACAAGGCTATTGCCTTATGTTCATCATCAAGCTTCGCATCCACACTAGTTAACTGGCAGACCATATCATTGAAGGTTTTCATATGATCATGGATCTTCGTACCATCAGTCATTCTCAGGGTATATGGATTCCCTTTTAGAAATATTATGTTGGTTAGGGTCTTCGTCATATACACGATTTCCAATTTAACCAATAATCCTGCTGTCAAATCTTCTTCAACAATGGTAAACAAGTCATCATCTGCTAAACACGGTCGAATGGTACTTAAGGATCTCGAATCGAGATCCTCCTAATCTTCATTCGACATGTTTGCTATCATTTTTTACTTTCCCAATAGGACTTTCTGCGGGCCTTGTTGCACAATGAGATCTTTCAACTTGAGTTTCCATAACTCAAATTTGATCTTCCTGTTGAACTTCTCCACCTCAAACTTTGCACTCTGTACCTTGGTCATTTTCTCAAGCAACCAAATTCAATCTTGGACTTTGGTTCACTTGTTCATGTCGATCTCCAGTAACTCGGCTCCGATACCACTTGCTAGAGCAAAATATTAAACAATACAGAGATCAAACAAAATAAACAAAGAATAATGGAAAACAAGTAATAATGAAGACATAAATTTAACCTCATAAAACCCTTGAGAGGAAAACATCCATAAAGAAGTGTATGGGTCTTCTTGTTATTAGAAGATGAGATTACAATCTTCTTTGCAACAACATCTAACTATTATTCTCTTTTGGATTCACATCAACTATTCATTATCATCTATTTCCTCAATGGACTTACACATAGCCATATATAATTATTCATTCTAAGTTTTTATTCCCTTAAAGCAAAATCAGAATACAAAAACTAGACAAAAAAAAATGTCGACTTTTATCTTTTCGGTAAATTGGTTGTCATCCTTATTCCTATACCAATTTGGCTCATTGGCATGCCGTTATTCATGCATTGCTCTTTCTATACTAATTTTATGTTTCAGGTTAGCTTCTACTAATAGCTTGTTCTTGATTTCTCTTTGTGACACATATTTATGTTAAAAAAAATTAATTCAGATGGGTGATGGGTGTATTAATAATATTTTCATGTCTTACAAATGGGTTGTAGAGTGTCATTGAATGAGCTATATTCTAGGGCTTTGAAGTTAGGTTTGACGTATAGCTTTTTATTCTCTTGTTACTTTGCCATTGGAAGGTCAATGCTTCTATGGACGTGACTGATGTGTGTTTCTCCATTTCTATGAAGTCATTAGTTGTCATAAATGTTGGGTCTTGTTTTTCAGAGCCTGTAAATCCCTTTGGTGGTTAGCATTGTTGTTCTTTTATATCTGACGTCAACTATTCGGTTGAAAACGCAAGTCTATGGAAGTAAATGTTTACAACATGGATATTGGCATGGGTTGGGTTGTTTCATTTGCATTGTTGTGAGGCTGTTCAGCGGATTTTGAGGGGCTTTTCTCTTTGGTTTTGAGGTTAGCCATTATGCTTGTTTTTCGTTATTGTAAGGTTCAGATTTTGAGGGGCTTTTCTCTTTTGTTTTGAGGTTGGATTCCAATCATAGATTTCGGGCCATTTTGCTTGTTTTCGAGTAGAAGGCTAATTATGCTCTCAGCAAATGGTGACTCTTTTTTTCTACCAGTAAATGCTCATTCTGGAAGAGAAGCGAAAAAAATATAAATAAAACATATGATATTGATTACTGGACTTGAACGTTTTCTTATAACTCTTCCACATAACTGTCTGTCGAAACAACATAAATTTCAGTGTGAGGTCACGTAGGACATTAACGAAAAGGATGTTCCCTTAGCATGTAGCTCATTATATTGTTCATTTACATGACTTTACAAATAGCTTGTGCTTTGATTTTAATGATTTATTTTTTGTTTAGAGTGTCTTAATTTTAGAGCATATATCCATTTTAAACCAGGGAGAAAGATCCAGTTTCTTGAGATGTACAGTTTTTATATTTTATTTTAAGTCTCTATGTAATATATATTTTTCATTTTTTCTGATATTTTTTATTTTTTATTTTATTAATTATAAGTCCACATGTTATAATTTTTTTTATTTTTTACTTTTTATTATTATTAAAAAGAGGCTGTGTCCGTCTGTAAAGTTGATGTGACATAGGTTGGCTTAATAAAAACAAGAGCCACGACGTGGCAATGTCCCCGCTATTGTTAATAGTTATTGCTATAAGACAAATAAATTTAAATATGAGAGTTAATTATTAAAAAAAACTGAAACTTTGAATACACATTTACAAAACCCTTATAGTTAAATTTTTCAAAGGCTTCTAAGACTACACAAAGAATCGAGGTCTTTGAGAGAACCCTCGGAGAGAACCCTCCTCGCTTTACTGTAACCATGACTAGTATTAGCATGGAAATTAAAACAAGAATTACAGAATGTAAATAAAGGATAAACCTCATGATATAGTAGTTGTACTTGCGCAAAAGACTCCAAATAGTCGGTTTCGATATTCATCGTTTCTCTAGACTCCAAACAGTTGGTTTCCATATCCATCGTTTCTCTTGTCAGAGAAAGGAAAAAGACTGAAAACCTTAGCCTAGGACTCCTCGATCTTACATAGGGGTTAAGTTTAAAAAGTAAATTTGACCCTTATGGTGTGCATACATTGAAATATGCTCCCATCTTTTCACTCATTTATTTGACACAGAAAAGCAAACCCAAGTCACTGGAATTCAAAAGTATTACATTTAATTACATTAAACATAAGATCTTCTTGAGATTTACAATCATTATTATCTTTCTTTATAAAATTAAGATCTTCTTGAGATTTACAATGATTATTATTTTTCTTTATAAAATAAATTAATCTAAAATAGGTTGTATTGATTTAACATAATGAAAAGAGTTGTCTAACCAGCAGACGATTTTTTCCATATCTCCGGCGGATTCCGGCTGAAAATCCAAATGGTCCCCTAGTTAGACAACTCCATAATGAAATTCCAAGTGTTTTGTATGTGAGCTATATTTCCCGGCATTTTTCCTTGTTAAAACAATTTCAGGTTAGTTCTTTTTATGCCATTTTTCCTTGTTAAAACAATTTCAGGTTAGTTCTCTTTATGTCAAATCTTTCAGCCTAGTGACCCCTTGTGATTATCCTTAGATACTTTTATCCTTTCATTAATATTACACGAACCTTGCTCATTCATTTTCTTTTGCTTTTACAAATTATTATTTTCAGGTCATTTCAAGTCTTTAACTTCGTTTACCCTGCAAAAGGTTTTCTTTAGCTATATTTTAAAGTGATATTGTCTTTCATTGTCTAAGTGATCTTTCTACCTCATACATACAAAATTCATGTACTCTTTGTTTCACCTAAAACAAAATATAAAGCTTTTAAAAATATTTTTAAAATGATTTAAAAATATTTTTTTTTTATGTTTTGGCTTAAAACAAAATGCAAAAAATATAAACACTAAACCTGGAATAGTAAACAAGATAGAACTAGAGTATGTGTTTATACTATATAGTCCTGGAATAGTAAACAAGATAGAACTAGAGTATGTGTTTATACTATATAGTCCTGCAAGTTACAGATATACCCTGCAAATTACAGATAAATTGTATAGTTGTATCAATCTTTTTTAGAAACAAGTATAATATTAAAACTATAGCACCATTGCTACTTGGAAGTCCAGGATTAGTTCAAGTTTTCACCAAATCTACTTAGTTCAACTAGATATTCACTGGATTCTAGGGTTTATACCTATAATATGCAGAAGTATCCATTAGATTTATTGGGAAGTTCCAACACAACAATTCACAAATATGAAAAGAAATAAATACACAAACATGGAAAAACATACATTGTCTTCTTCTGAAATCATAAAATATCGTGGAGAATTCTAAATAGTCTTGAATTAAACAAGTATCATCTATGACATGATATTATCAGAAAATGCCTTAACTTGTTAATTTGATAACAACAACACAATCACCACATGAATCCTTCGAAGGGTTTTCACACCCTCGCGCATAACCATACTCCCAACCAAACTTTAATTGTGGAAACGTCGTTTGCGTTTACACCTATCAATGTTCCAAGGGGAAAACTACTTGTATATGAAGATAAACGGTACAATGTACAAAAATTAAGCATAGGTAGCCGGAGATACAGGTGAAATACTTATTCACAGGAACATCGGGGACATATTGCCCTTTAAAACACAAAATACAAAACCCCAATGAAGTCATTTGCAATCAATGGTTGATGATATTTTCAATATGAGTTAATATACACTATTGAAGGACTGTAGATTTTAGGAAAAACATGAAAATCACTGAATCAATTAAAAACAGTAAGTCTTAATTAGGGCTTAGGAAGTACATCAGTTTTCAAAAGTCACGGTTTGTCCTTCAATAAAATTAGGAGTTGGATTGTTTCAAAACACATCCTCTGCACTTGCCTTGCACCAGAGAAACAAATACCGACACATTTAAATTTTAAACCACAAATGTGAAAATATTTACGGCACTTCACAGTACAGTACATATACTATTCACTTATCCTGATCATGAAGAACAACATCGAAACCAGATGAGGGAGCAGAATACCAGAAATATACCATGCCACAAACTTTCGTGGAGCAAAAATAACTTGTGCATCAGTTCTAAAAAGCTCAAATTTTTACACATCAATAAATTTCAGAAATAGTTAAATCTCATCATTTGAACAATTAATTGACAGACATATTGAGCTGATTGGTTGTATAATTGATTCACATATATAAACAACAAACAGAAACACACACTTAACAGTCGATGCCATTCCATGAAGGAATGATGAATTGTACAATAATACATAAAACGTATTCTCATAGAGAAGGTTGGCAGAATTGTCAAGCATATGGTAGTGGCATGCCCATCCAAACAATGCATTACTAGAATCAATTTGAAACCCTCACATAACCGCTGGAATCTTTCAAGATTGGAAGAATCTGCGAACTGGTTTCAAGGGATCTCAACATAAATTGAATATTCATTGGCCCAAGTTTTGTTTAAAACAAAATGAACAATTATTGCATAAATACTTACAGACTGTGAAAGAATGTTGTCCATAACCAACTGTGAAGTCTGTTCTGAAGAACCCACAATAAAAGGACGCCATTCTTCGACCTTAGAATTCATTAATTCTCCTGCTTCGACATCCTCTTCGCATTGTAACTTCAATGGTGCCAGAGCTCTACAAACTTCCAGAGCAGAAATACTCCATGAACGAGCCAAGAATTCCATGGGTTCTAATGGAGTTTCAGGGGGCGGAGGAAAATCGAGCAGTTCATGTAAAGTTGGATCCATTTCTTCCCCAATGTTATCTAGACTCATACTCATTCTGTGTTGCAGAAAACCTCGGTGCCAGCCCAGCGTAACAATAAATCTCGTAACAACCAAGGTGGTGTGCAGTAGAACTAAAGGTAAGACTATGTCAGTTTGCTTTGGCAGACATTGAACTTGATTGCTTGTTTCATACGCAGACTAAGAATCATAAATGCAAGGATCAAAAGAGTAATTAAGAGTCATAAATACAAAGATCAAAAGAATAAACAATCGATTCCTTCGTCAGTTATTAGTAATTACCATTACCATCGTCGTGTCAAGAACGTGAAAATAAAATAAAACGCGGAACAGTAAAAACCAGGGATCGAAAAAGACGGGTCTGGAGGGTTTGATTGACGTTACCTAAGCGCAGGGAACGTGCTTGGGTCATGATAAGCAATGAACATATCTCGCCCATCACTTCGATAAACTTTACAAAACACACAAAAATTTATGCCAAACTCTCAACTAATCCACCTGACTGAGTTAACGCTGCTGACGTTAGCCCGCCGCCGGGTCTTGGGGCACAAAGTCCCATGCCTACGTCACCTGTATAAACCAATAAAAAGCAAGATAAATTAATATTTAAATAATTCCCAAAAAATATTTAATACAAACTATAGGAAAAATTGGATGATTTTTTAAAATTGCAACAAATTGCTTCAGATAATCGCCTTGAGCGATTCATATATATCCCCTCAGGCGGAGACATAAAAATCCAGTTTCTTGAGATGTACAGTTTTTATATTTTATTTTAAGTCTCTATGTAATATATATTTTTCATTTTTTCTGATATTTTTTACTTTTTATTTTATTAATTATAAGTCTACATGTTATAATTTTTTTATTTTTTACTTTTTATTATTATTAATTTTTATTAAGCCAACCTATGTCACATCAACTTTACAGACGGACACAGCCTACCGATTTGAAGCTCAATCAACCTTACAGAGAGGACACATCTGGCCAATTTGAATTGTAAAAAGGGCCTCTACACATTGATTAGATAAAAAAGAAGCGATTCTATCAAATTAAGCCGAAATTTCCGTCATGATGATGTATATGTTTTGAAGTTGCCAATGATGCGTTCTGATATGTGAATATTTAATATATAGATATGTCAATGTCAGCGGAACGATCGCCGCCCCAAGATTTGTCCTCGTAGGTTTTTGCAAAGAGTCACGGGTATGCTAGGCTGCGTTGACAGTGTGTAGTTGGTGACTTACTATATTGGATCTGTAGATAAGCCAATATACAGTTCAGACACCATCAGAGCGTTGTCACTCAGAGATTTGTTTCTCATGTGTTAATAGGTTCATTTTCAAAAGTCATAGGCATGTCAAATTGCATGGACTATGATTGGCGGTCTAACTTATCGATTTCATTTAGTTCACTTTTACTATGCATTTGATGTGCAGTTTTCTTGGACTATTACAATGCAAGTCTGTCATAAACACGCATACTCTCTTTTGACTTTCCGTATTTATTATTTTCGCAGTTTTCCTTTTGTTTGGGTTGAAACTTTTTAAACATAGTACTACTTCTCCACTGCCATGTTGCTTATAGAGATTTATTTGTTTTAGTTTTGATTTCGAAACTTCGTCTGGTTTAAACTTTCAGATGTACTGACAGGAAATTGTACAAATTATGTACATAAAAACTGCAATAAGATCATTTTACGATAGAGCGCATGGTTATTTCAATCAACTTACTAAAAAAAAGTGCACAAACTATGGTGAAGAAAAGCGCAAAACATATTTTACATGTACTAGAGTAATAAATGTTGCTGGGGCTGCATTGTGGACTGTTAAATCTCAATTTGTTTGAGATCCAACGACCCACAATACAGCCACCATAGCATTTATTACTATACTGCATGTTGAATCTTGTTCGCCAAAGAAAACTGCTCTCACATATCGTTTTCATGTAGGTGCCCCATGACTCATTCAATCGACTGATTATCAACCATTAGTCAACCTTCTAAATCTTATTTCGCCTTGTGCTTAACCTATTTTTCTTCATTAGAAAAAAATATTATATATTTGATATGATTCAATTTGATTTATGGCTTACTTGTAACGAAATGTGTGAAGAAAACTTCTTAATCTAGTTGGCATTAGTTAGTAGGTCGACTAAACTATTTGGACTAGGCAATGAAGACAGACATTAGTCATAGAACCACTTTAGTCAACTAACTCGTGTCATAGTTCTCATCAAGTTGAAGGTATCAACCTACGGAACAGCTCATTTGCTACATCTTTAAGCAGATTTTGTGGAACCATTTAATCAATGGGATCACTATTGGAAATCTAATCGAATGGGACCAGTCTTTTGAAAACCTACTAAATCAGATTTTGTGGAGATCTCGCTGATTCTCGAGTATAAATAGACAAGCCTCGATGTTCCTTATGTGGTTCAATATTATATCACAGCTATGGTCGAAGAGCCTATTGGTACAAGTACTGGATTGAGAGCTGGTAATAGTGTATGACAGGAATTTGTAGATCCTAACCAATCTATTAGCTAGGTATTTCTGGCACTCATCAAGAAGTTGTGTATCAAAAAATATGGGAATGTGGGATTTATTTAGTTGGATTTGTAGTCACTGGAAGATATTGCGAAATCGTCATTAATGTGGGAACCTGTTGTGAAGACAAAAGCAAGAATTGACTGTCTAAATGGACTTCAAAAATATTCATTGTCTTAACCATTTATGATTAGACGGGCTCGAAGATCATGTATGTCATGTGAAGGGAGATAAGTTGAAGCTCAGAGAATGTGGGAAGGATTTTTCCAGAAAGGAAGGTTAGTTGATAGAGATGATTGATAAGAAACTGAAACCTATAAACAAGAACCATAGAAAAAATGTATGAGACACAAGTGATTTCAGAAATGAACAAACTTTAGTTGATCCCGAAGAATAAATAAGACACAAAAACCTAGAAATTGGAGAAAAGCATATGAACCTTCTTAAGGCTTTTAATGAAATCAAGAAACCTTTTTATAAACCGAGAAAATTTTCAAGTTCAAAGCCCTATTGTGAACGTACAAAAGCATATGAACCTTCTTAGTTTTAAACAAAATAAATAAGCCTTTTAATAAACATAAAAAGTTTTAGTTTTCAAGTTGAAAACCCTAATGTGAATGTGCAAGTCACTCAAGACTTAAAAACAGGCTATTATATGATCATGGAAGTGATATATTGACATTCTAACTACTGAACCAAAAACAATTGAAATAAACAAATCTTGGAATCAGTGAACAAAATGTGCTGCCTGTATGCTTAACAATGTAGTATGATAAAACTGGAATGGAGAAATAGAGTGCTTCCATAGAAGCTCCTCCCACTTGTTAACTCAAAAGCGTCCAAGTTTCCTCCAAAGACAAAAATCATGCACAGTGAGGTTTGGGCAGACCAATTTGTGTAGCACAGTATCCATATATATATAGAAAGGAATAAAAGCATGTAGTGGTCTGGAAAACATTCTATGTATGGACTTTTGAGTGTTGTTAAGTTGATAGACGTTTTTATTTGAAATTTGGGGGTGGCCTATTGCTTATACTTTTTCATCTAGGGATGACCATGATACAATTATAAATAATTATAACGAATGGATAACTAGTAGCAATGCATGGATAACTCATAGCGGATGAAAGGATAACCAATACTTCATAGCAGATAACTAGAATAATGTGAGATAAAAAGAAAAAGAATTTTAAAAATAACTGATACTTGATAAATGGACAACAGTCGGTGATAACATGTAGCTAGGCATGGATAACTCACAGTTGAACCTGTTTAACTAAAAGAATATAAAGAATAAAAAAAATATTTTCCAAATTGTCCTCCATTCCATAACTATCTAAACCATTTGATCCCTATTGACCTAATCCAACCACAAACTATCTGGGTGTGCTAGTTAATGAAAAATGTGGGTATGACTCTGACTATTGGTAAGGAAGGTTGTTGACCTCTTTGAAGTTGGAGGTCTACTGCTGAGCTCCAGAAAATGCTAACTCACACTTTGAAAGACTACTGTGGGCATCTGCACTTTCACAAAGAAGCAAGGGATATCGATGTATAACCCTGGAATTTCCCTACTACAAAGGAGTCTCTGTGTAACTTAAAGAAATGTTGTCAATATAGTTGTGGTGTTTGTGTAGATATAGTTGTGGTGACAGCCTACCTAATAAAGATAAGATCCATCTTAAATGGGTATCTATCCATTATCTAGAGTCATCCAATTTCTTGAGGAGGTATTTTTTTAACCATTTATTTGTATTTAATTTTTATTTTACAATGGAATATAGATTCTTTTAGTTATTCTTTATTTTGCATTCTTTTTATTCGATGAGCTGATGCTACATAATGTGACTTTGTAAGGTGTAAAGGTACACATCTCACCCATACTAGTGTCTAACCTCTTGGCTACTTTTAGTTCACATGACAGTACCACACCCACATAGTTTATGGTTGCATCAAGTTCATACTACATAGGGATCAAATGGTTGAGTATTATAGAATGGAATTTTGCTATTCCTCATATTGTTATAGTTAAATAGTTTCAATTGTGAGTTATTTGTTAGATTTTTAACATTTAAGCTAGCATTATATTAGGATCTTTAACTGAGAGAATAACAAGCACACCAATCAAAGACAAGAGACAAAGAACAAAGTGTTTTTCCTCGAGGAAACCATAAATGAAAAAAACCCCGCAACTTCCTCAGAGATAGAATTAGCACCAAAAGTAAAACTCCAAAACAGTAAGATGATCTCTTAATAGCAGTAGCCTCTTTGTTTGTAGCCCCAACAACTTCTTCTCCCTCAACTATGCGCTACAACTAAGTGTGAGTGAGTGTGTGATAAATAGAGAGACTCACTCTCTATTCATACTAATTCCCGACTTGACAATGACTCACTAGGGCTGACTTCACTAGGGCTGACTTCACTAGGTGAGTCTAACAACCCTAGGGCCCTGAAACTGCGGGGACTTTAACCCTTGAACAATAGGACGGTTACCCACATTGACTTGACATGAATTATTTTAGAAACTCCTGATCGAAACATTGGGGCATGACATGACTCAATTACATTACAAACACTTCCCGGAATAAACATCAGGGTACAATACATAAGAAATACAAGTGAATACATTCCAAAGTTACAATTACATCAACACTCCCTCTTAACTAGGAAGGTATTCTCTCGACACAATTTATCAGCACAAGTCTTCTTCTCTGTATCATCTGGATCATCTTCAAGTCATCTTTATCTGGATCTCGATCATCACTTGATCTGGATCATCATCACTAGATCTGGATCATCACTCGATCTGGATCATCTCTGGAACATCTCTGTTGAATCATCATCACGAGTGCTATCTCTTGATTCTTCTCGTCATAGGAAGTTCTATAGAGCCAACCCTTTTTCATGTTGGTTGTAGGCCTAGCCTCCATGTAGGTATTTTCCAGCACTTATATCTGACCCTAAGTCATAATGGCCTACCCAGCACTTATATCTGATCATGTAGGAACCAATCCTATAATCACATTAGAAAGGCACGCCCAACACTCACATCTGACCATGTGGGAACACATTCCATAACCTTGTCAGAAAGGCCCAGCACTCACATCTGAAAACCAATGTCAGAAAGGCCCAACACTTACATTCGAACATATGAGGAACCAATCCTCCATTTCGAAAGGGCTCTGCACTTGCATCTGATCATTGTAGGAACCAATCCTACAATCGCCTCAGAATGGCTCTACACTTACATATGATCATTGTAGGAACCAATCCTACAATAACCTCAGAATGGCTCTGCACTCACATCTGATCATGTAGGAACCAATCCTATAGTCACATCAGAATGGCCCTCAGTCCCAGACTGAGCTTTCTTGGTAACTAACCAAGTTCCTCCATTCCAAGAATGGCATTCAGTGCTTATATATGATAATGTAGGAATCAATCCTACAGTCACATTAGAATGGCTCAGCACTCACATCTGACATGGAAGCAACCAATCCTCTCACCATGACAGAATGGCGCAGCCCTTACATATGACCATGGAAGGAACTAATCCTCTCACCATTTCAGAATGGCTCACTGACTCATCACTTCCCTTTGGAGGGAACCTCAATCTGGAGAAAACCAAGCTTCTCCTTAAAGTACTCAAACTTCACTCTAGCTAATGGATTTCTCAACACATTAGCTATCTGTTTGTACGTCGCAACATACTGGAGCTTCACTACTCCCCTCTGCACCATATCCCTGATATAGTGATACTTGATCTCGATATGCTTCGACTTGTCATGGAACACCGGGTTCTTCGACAACTTCACATAACTCTAGTTGTCACAATCTATACAAGTAGCATCCAACTAGAGATCAAATAAATCAGACAACAGCTTCCTCAGCCATACTGCCTCATAACTAGCTGAACAAGCTGCGACATACTCTGCTTCAGCTGTACTCAGTGCCACACAGGATTGCTTCCTACTAAACCAAGAGATCACACCTGATCCCATACTGAAGCAACACCTTGAAGTGCTCTTCCTATCGATGGCACTACCTGCCCAATCTGAATCAACATAACCCTCCAAGTTAATCTTCCGATTTGCCTCATACTTGAGCCCATAATCAACTGTACCCCTCAGGTACCTCAGAATATGCTTTGCAGCAATCAAGTGAACATGTCTTGGATCTATCAGGAACTGGCTCAAGGTGTTCATAGCAAAGCAAATATCTGGTCTTGTGTTCATCAGGTACATCAAGAACCCAATCATCTGATGATACAGCTTAGCATCAACCGCTTCTAATGAAGCATCACTCCATAGCTTTAGGTTTGATGCCATAAGTGTGGTCATGACCTTGCAGTCCATCATCCCAAACCTCTTTAGGATCTCTACTACATACTTCCCTTGTCCGAGGGAGATTCCATCAGCATTCTACCACACCTCCATGCCTAGAAAATAGTGCATCATACCCAAGTCCTTCATTTCGAACTCGGTAGCAAGCTTCCTCTTCGTATCAGCAATCAACCCATCCATACCTATTACAAACATATAATCTACATACAGTAGCAGTATCACTGGGTTACCATCTTCAACCTTGTATTAAAGGTTGTAATCTGCTTTACTTTTGGTAAAGCCCAAACTGGATAGAAAGCCATCAATTCTGTTGTACCATGTCCTGGGTGCCTATTCCAAACTGTACAGGGCTTTCTTCAATCTACACACATGAGACTCCCTATCATGTGTCTCAAAACTAAGTGGATTCTCTACATACACTTCCTCTTCCACTACACCATTCAAGAAAGCAGTCTTGACATTTATTTGGTGTATCTTCCATTTCATTATTGCATCCAGAGCAAGTACTGATCCGATGGAAGTGTATCTGGCTCTAGGTGCAAAGGTTTCTTCATAATCTATTCCTTCTTTCTGTGAGAAGCCACAATCCATGAATCTTGCTTTATGTTTCTCTATGTTGCCATCTACAGCACACTTGATCTTGTAGATCCATTTGGAACTTACAACAGACTTCCCTTCTGGTCTTGGGACAACATCCCAAACATCATTCTTCATTATCGATTGATACTCTTCGATCATAGCATCCTTCCATTCTTTCCTTTATGCAGCTTCTTCATAGTTGGAAGGTTCTTTATTGATAAAGTCACATAATAAAGCTACATACCCGGAGCAGGACCTGGTCCTCTTTCTTTTTCTGTGATTCTCATCTGGAGCCCCATATCTTTCCACACCTTGGATAGCTTCTCATACCCAAGAAGGTTTCCTCTTGTGAGGATTCTTCTCCTGAGGTGGATCTACAGGTTCTTTAGGTTCTTCAAATTCTCGATCTTCTTCTTGAGTTTCTTCGTTCATGGTTGTGTCATGAATTATGGGTGCTTTTGATTCTTCAGGATCTTTAGCATGTCTCTTTCTAGATTTGTTGTAAGATGAATCTTTGTCAAATGTTACATCCTTGCTGATGTCATTATTCTTGAATCCTGGAAAGTATATTGCATAAGCCTTCGAGCTTTCAGAGTATCCCACAAATATACCCTTCTTCCCTGAAGGATCTAACTTTGTCCTCTTTTCTTTTGGAATGTGTATGTATACTGGACAGCCGAATATTTTGAGATGGATGACTTTTGGTTTCTTGGTGGAAAATACTTCTTAAGGTGTCTTGTTCTCAAGTACTCTGTGTGGAGTACGATTCTGTACATACACCGTTGTTCTGGCAGCTTCTTCCCATAGATGCATGGGAAGATCTTGATCATGAAGCATTGCTCTTGTAGCTTCCATGATCGTTCTATTCTTCCTTTCTGTAACCCCATTTTGTTGTGGATTATATGGAGTGGATAACTCCCTCTTAATCCCTAAATCTTTGCATAACTCTTTGAATTCATTTGATGTGAATTCTTCGCCATTATCTGATTGAAAGGTCTTGATCTTCTTTTCTGTGTGGTTCTCGATCAAGGCTTTGAATTCCATGAACTTGCTGAAAACTTCATCTTTGTTCTTCATAAAGTATATCCATGTCTTCCTAGAAAAATCATCAATAAAAGAAGCATAGTATACATACCCGCTTAAAGAACTAGATGACATTGGACCGCATACATCAGAGTGAATGATTTCCAAGATTCCTTCTACTTTGCTTTCACTACTTGGAAATGTCTTCTTTGTGTTCTTTCCTTTTGCACATCCTTTACAGACTCCTTCATGTTTTGCTTGAATTTCTGGAAGACTTTCAACAACTTTGCTTTCAAGTGGTAGTGCTCTATAGTGCACATGTGCAAGCCTTCTATGTCAAAGTTCATTTGGCTATACTGTGTCATGGACCACAGCTTGTTTTGGATGGCCCTGCAATTTGAACAATCCTCCTTCTTGTTCTCCAATTACTATTGCATCATTAATAGTATTTCCTCTTGGCCACATGATGACTTGGCCATATACAAATGCAACCCTCATGCCTTTTGCATCCAGTGCCGATATGGAGAGAAGATTCTTCTTTAGTCTTGGTACAAACAAGACATCCTTTATTTTCATAGACTTTTTAGAGTCTAGCTTATAGGAGGATTCACCACTACCTTTTATGGGATACTGGTAGTCATCCCCAAGTTTCACCTTATGGGGTGAATTATGTTCGAATAGTTTCTCAAAATATTCCTTGAATCCTGTCATGTGTTTGGAAGCCCCACTGTCAATAAGCCATGTTAACCAAAAAATCCCCACATAGCTGTCTATGGCCTACACCACCCAAGGACACCATCTCACAACACTCATTTCACTCTATAAGACCTTCCATTTGACCTGCACACCTCCAAAAGAGCCCAAGGATGAAGAAAAGGGCTAAAAACCCCAAAAAGAGCCCAAAATAGACCCTCGGGAGCTAAAGCCCTCAAAAAGGGGCTAAAATTAGGGCGAAAGGGGCTAAAGGCCCAAAAAATGGGCTAAATCCTTGACCAAGGGCTTAAAACCCTAAAACCCCTTGAAAAAATTATATAACGAGGGTGGGGGGTCACTCTCAAAACACTCCTCATTTGCATATTGTTATGCTACCCGTGGATGCTTTGAGACCTCTTGCTCTCAAACCACCCACTCTCCCTCTCCTCCATTTCCATTTCTCCAAGCCATTGCTTCCCAACCAAGAGAGAGGTACTACCATGAGCTAGGGCATGGTGGCCCATTTCCACCTAAGTGAGGTATAGCTTCTTTTCATGCATGTTTATTTACTTGCTTTGTTTCCTAACCAATATTTCTAGTTGTAGGTTTGCCATTAACATCATTTGCAGGTGGTTTTCATAGTAGTATAGGTTGATTTTGCAGGTTTTGGAGGCGGAACCCTAACCCACTGTGTGCAGAGGGGTTCAACAGGGCTGCATCTCCATATTTCTTTCTATTATTTGTTGTTAGATTTAGTTTACAGTAGCTTCCATTTACTTGCCATAGCTTATATTAGCTTAGTTTCAATTCGCAGCTCTATTTTCACCATTTTACATTCTGTTTTTTACTGTTTTCTAAGGGTAGAAACCTACCCTTGTCCCCTATAGGCACAAGGGAGCCATTTCTACCCCTGTAGTGAGGAGAAATTTTCACTACAAGCCAATCTTTGCTTCCATGTGTGACAATTCCCATGAGAGCAGAGATTAGAACATATTCTTCATCACTTGAAGAGTCTTCACTTTCTTGTTTTACTTTCTTCCTGGGAGGATCATCATCCTCAGCAGTGTGAGCATGATATCTTCTTTTGGAGTTCTTCTTCTTCTTCTTGGATCCACTCTTATTCATGGGACAATTTCTAGCAAAGTGTCCTCTTTCATCACATGTATAACATCTGAGTTTGGATGGATCTCTTTTTACAAAATTATCTTTCTGATCAGAATGCTTACCTTGGTGATGATGATTTTCCCTTCTTCCTTTCTTGGAGTGTATTGTGAGAGCTTGATCTTCACTTCCCATATTTTGTTCTCGAGATGCTATTCGAGCTTCTTCTTGTGAACATTCTTCCCACGGTCTGCTAAACTTGATTAGCTTCTTCCTAGCATACATTCCTTGGATGAAAGAATCCCATGACCTAGGGAGACTATTCAAGGTTGTCATCACAATTTCTGCATTCTCCACTTCCTCATCTACTTATTCAAGTTGTTCTCTGATCTAGGAGACCCTTGTGAAGTATGAATGTATGGTCTCCTCATTCTAGATCTTTACATTATTTAATTGGTTCCTTAGAGTCATCTTCTGGTTTATGTTCTTCCCTTCAAACAATTTGGTTAGGGCATCAAACATAGCTTTAGGTGTCTTGAGGGAGGAAATATGTGGTATGAGGTGATCCTTGATTGAATCAACAATAATCCTCTTTAGCATAACCAACTTCTTCTTATGTAAGGACTTAACCTCATCTTCCTCTAGAACTGGAACCTCCTCATTGATGTAGGAGTCCAACTCATTTTCTTCCAGGACTAGGGAGATCCTATACATCCAGGCTCGGAAGTTATCAGCTCCCTCAAGCTTTTCATCAAGCTTGGTATGATGAGACATCTTAACTGAGAACCTCAAATGGAAATACAAAAGATTTAGATCTTACTAGGTCAAGATGTCAGATCTGGATTTGGAGCTGAATTTCTGCAGTGCTGGTTCAGAAGCAGATTAGGGTTTGACTTTTCCAGAGTTTTTTCCAACCAAATGCTTTGATCTTGATCTCTAAACTTCGATTTTGAGGAGGAGATCAATCCAGGCCTGGGCTTACTCAAAAATTCCACTTCTGTGGAAAGCCCTAATTTTCGGCAATAGTGTCAGGTCCAAAGCTGAAAAAGCTTAGAATCAGATTATGTTTCAACAGAAAGATGTGCCCTAGGGAGGAGAGTCATCCCAACCTTATTTTGCTGAAAATCTATGGACAGAGATCCAAAAAGTAGAAATCCCTAGTTCCCGTAGCTGCATAGTGTCTTCTTCTCAGGTTGGCTCTGATACCATGTTATATTTTTAACATTTAAGCTAGCATTATATTAGGAGCTTTAATTGAGAGAACAACAAGCACAACAATCAAACACAAGAGACAATGAACAGAGTGTTTTTCCTCGGGGAAACCATAAATGGAAAAAACCCCGCAACTTCCTCAAAGATAGAATCAACACCAAAAGTAAAAATCCAAAACAGTAACATGATCTCCTAACAGTAGTAGCCTCTTTATTTCTAGCCCCAGCAACTTCTTCTCCCTCAGTTATGCGCTACAACTTAGTGTGAGTGAGTGTGTGATAAATAGAGAGACTCACTCCCTATTTATACTAATTCCCGACTTGACAATGACTCATTAGGGCCGAATTCACTAGGTGAGTCTAACAACCCTAGGGCCCCGAAACTATAGGGACTTTAACCCTTGAAAAATAGGAGGGTTACCCACATTGACTTGACATGACTTATTATAGAAAATCCCAATCGGAACATTGGGGCATGACATGACTCAATTACAATACAAACACTTCCCAGAATAAACATCGGGGTACAATACATAAGAAATATTAGTGAATACATTCCGAAGTTACAATAACATCAACATTATTCATGCTTAGCTACATCTTATCATTGACATTATTCATGTTATCCATTTATCACTTGCAAATTATTTTTATATTCTTTTTTATTTTTATCTCACATTCTTTCTATTTATTTGGCATGAAATGTTGGTTATCCATTCATCAAAAATGAGTTATCCATGCATTGCTACCAATTATCCATTCATCGGCTAGTTACCAGTTAATAGTTTATTTACTGCCATAGAATCAATCTCGATAGTACACTTGTCTCATCCTCATCGGTAGATGAAAAAGCATAGATGGTAGTCCACTCCAAATCGAAGATAGAAGCATCTATGGACATAATTAATTGGATTATGTGTAACGTTACACATCTCCAACTGCATACTAAGTTGTAAACACCTCCTCGATACAATGATAAGCTCATAAGTGTGTACTCCGACACTAGTAACTCATAACTATGTACTCTGCCACTAGTAGCTATGTAACATATTACACATTGCCGCATACCCTAGTAACCAAGATAGCAGAGTCATGGCAAAAATATTCAAGGTACACCATGGTAAACATAAAGTTGATATCCTTGTGAAGAGGAGTTCAACTGATCCTATTGAGGTAGCATCTGTTGAAGAATGTAATCTCCCTAGTCAAATGCATCATTAATCAGTTAGTTAGTTGAGTAGTTGATTTAATCAGCTTATATTGATTAGTGACCCATATCATTTTCTGGCCCATAGTATTGGAACATGGTATTGTTGTTATGTAGTCCTATATATCCTACTACTTAATAATGATAAGGAAATCAATATTCCCATAGTGTTTTTACCATTCGTTATTGTCCCTTTTATTATTTAACATGCTATCAAAGTTTATGGCCTGATCCATTCCCTTTGTCATGGGTAAGCCTTTTCACATAGTGGAAAGCACACATACATAGAGGTTTCGATTGAAGTTGGAACACATAGAGGAATCAGGTCTATTTTTTTTCTCTCTTGGAGCGCTGACACACATTGCCTAAAGAAAAAGAGTGTTAGAGACCCATTGACACACCTTTCCTGAAGGAAAAGTGCGTCGATGCTACACTCTTTCTGAAGAGAAAGTGTGCCATTGACACATCTTGTATGAAGAAAAAGAGTGTCACTGAAACTATTGACACACCTTGTCCAAAGGAAACGTGTTTCGGTGACGCACCTTGTATTAAGAAAAAGAGCGCGAGTGACACACCTTGTCCAAAGGAAAAGTTCGTTGGCCACTCTTATGACACCCCCTTCTGATGCCCCATGCTAGCTCTATAAGGAGCGTCACTGAGTTGAAGAACCATATCTTCAATCACATCTACAGTACAGTTTGGTCGAGGAAATAGTCATAAGAAGATGGATAGTACCATCACAAGCACTTCAAATTTGAAGTAGATCTCTGGACTTGTACTGACTGGTACCAACTATGAGTTTTGGTCTATCAATATGAAGACGTTTCTCCAGCTCAGCAAATGTTGGGATATGGTGGAAACTGAGTTCACAGAACCTGATGCGACTGCTCTAGCCACTATGAGTAATGCGCAGAAGAATGTCATAGAAGTTCACCGAGACCGAGATCTCACATCCAAATGGATGATTCAAAGTTGCATCAAGGAGTCCATTTTCCCGCATATCTCAGGAGCTACCAATGCACATCAAGCTTGGAATCTACTCGCATGCACCTACAAGGGAACATACCAAGAAAAAACGGCAAGATTGAAAACCCTTCGACTTCATTTTGAAAGTTTGAAAATGAAGGAAACATAAATTGTAGATCAAATTATGACTAGGGTTTTAGGCATTGTAACCCAATTTCAAACCTATGGTAAACCTCTGGAACAAAAGATAGTTGTTCATAAGATTCTTAGGTGTCTCACCAAAAAAAATTCTATGGTCGTGACTGCCATAGAAGAAGCAAAATATATGTCTCAGTTCACCCTAGGAGAGTTGATTGGATCCCTTTTATCTCATGAAGCTCGACTCAATCAAGAAGAAGACTCGCTGACCAATGCTTTCAGCACCCAAGCTTCCGTTAGGAAAGGTCGAGATAGAGGAGGATGAGGTATAGGAAGAAGAGGCCGAGGGTCACCTCATACAGAGGACAAAACCTGTCATGAAAATTTAGATCACTCATAGCACTCTCACAACTCTCAAGGTCGGAAAGGGAGAGGCAAGAGATGGACCAATAAGTCCAATATTCAATGTAATTACTACAAGAAGTATGGCCACTATGAACGAGAATGCAAAGAGAAGAAAGCTGACCAGAACAATTACCAAAACAATAACAAAGCCAATGTCTCTAAAGTAGAAGAAGGCTCATTGGAGGTGATGTTCCTGTCTGATCAAGCAACTAAAGAACACTGCAACTCATATCTATGGCTGCTAGATAATGGTTGCAGCAATCACATGATAGTTAACAAGTCACTATTCTCTAGTTTGGATTCTTCTGTTGTCCTGAATATCAAGCTAGGAGATGACTTTCTGGTTCCAGCAAAAGGAAATTGTACTATCCCTATTCTTACAAAGAAAAATGAAAAGAAGTTTATTCATGAGGTGTTCTATCATACTATATATGAATGTCAATCTGACCAATATAGGTCAATTACTTCATAACTAGTATGATGTTCAGTTTTATGATACATACTATACTATTTATGATAAACCCCCCAGTAAGAGACTCATAGCAAAAGTTGAAATGACCAAAATCCGAATATTTCCTCTCAGTCTTAGTAGTGGCATTATTCCATAGTATGTAGCCCATATAGTTTCTAGTCTAGATGAATCTTGGTTATGGCACTACAGATTTGATCATCTTCCCTTCAAGAGTCTCAATCTCCTACACAAACAATCAATGGTCAAAGGGTTGCCAATTATCCATGAACAATACAGCTCCTTTGAGGATTGTATCACTAGTAAACATCAAAGGTATGGCTTCCCCACTTCCACATATCGAGCCAAAAAACATCTTGAGATAGTTTATAAATACCTATGTGGAATCATGCAAACCCAATCCATAGGAGGTAGTTTTTATTTTCAGACCTTTATTGATGGTTTTAGAAGGAAAATAAAGATGTATTTCCTTAGGAGCAAATAAGAGACATGCTCCAGGTTCAACAAGTTCTAGGCTCTCACCGAGAAGAGGTCTGGAAATTTCATTAAAGTGCTCAGGTCAAATGGTGGAGGTGAATATGATTCACATGAGTTTTTCGATTTTTCCAAGAAACATGGCATCCAGAGACAATTCACACCAAATGCACTCCACGATATAATGGAGCTGTTGAACAAAAGAATCAGACCATCATGAACATGGTGCACAACACACTACTACATTTCGACCAAAAATCCGACGGCAGAATTGTCGGATTTTCGACACTTCCCTGTCGCATGTACAAAACTTTGATTTTTTTTTAAGCGTCGAAAACTTGTCATCAGTTATCCGACACCTAAATAACCGTCTGTTAAGCGACACCCACGTAACCGTCGGTTAAGCGACAGAATGTCTTCGACGGTATTAAAAAAAATTTGAAAAAATAGCCTTCATGTCGCCGGTAAAGCAACAGCTATCACCGTCGATTAAGCGACAGATCTTAAAAAAAGTGTTGGATAAGCGACAGATCTCAAGAACAAGCGTCGCTTAAACGACATTAAAAACTGTCGGTAAAGCGATGAAAATCAGCTTTAAGCGTCGCTTAAGCGACAGGAAGAACCGTCGCTTAAGCGACGGTAGTGGAGGTTTTTAAAAAAAAAAAATATTTCGTTTTTGTCATGAAGTAATCCATCCTGGGCAGCATTTTCAACAAAGGGCAATGCAATTTCAGAATTTCCAAATTGCTTAGGTTTTGATTATCACCCTCTCCTCCAATTAAATGAAGTTCATTGAACCAGTTTGCGCTGTTTCCATCTCCGAGACAAAGCATCCCATTTCTCTGGTGTGCTTATTATTATCTGGCCCTTTTCAAGGAGCTTCAAATCAGTTGCAGATTCACCTGTCAGCTCAACTACTTTCAGTTGCAATCCTTTGCCAAATTTCTGCTCCTAATCCCGATATCACTCTTTGGCAAGAGCTTCTATAGGAGCAATATAGACACATCGAAATACACTGTCTGTGCCTTTTTTATGCAATCGTAGTAAAGCAAACTCAGCACAGATAGTCTTACTGCTACCACCGTTGCTTCCAGTTTCTGGATAAGGAGCTGTGTTCTGCATACAAATCGAAAATTGTGATTTCAATTACAGTTAGAAAAACACTAGCCCAGATATGGGGACCTAAATAACAAAGTCATTTGTCTGAAATCAACCTCAAATATGATGTTATAAGCTGTGAAATAATCAGAGTTAACTGCCACAGTTGCACAGCGGAACATTTTCATTGGCAGGCCATCCGTTCCTATAGCCGCTGCTGTGTCATTTCCTGTGATAATAGGTTGACAAGCCTCATCTCCCATGAAGGTCACAAAGGGCTTCGACCTCGGTACCAAGATTTTCTCCCTGCACAAGAATTAACCAAACAACTTACATAACACCCAACTTAACCCAAAATTTTAAAAACAGAAAAGTGTGAGCATCCGATTTGGGGGCTTAACAAGAATCAAATCCCTCGTTAACATATCCATTATAGATTCGAGGGGCCAACAGGAATCTACTAGTGCCTATCAAATCTAAACAACAACAAAAAAATAAGAAGTAAGGCATCAACTTCTGGGCTTTGAAATAGATTTGGGACAACATGTATCCAAAGACACCTGGAGCAAAGACACCTTGAGCCAAATCTCTGGTCAGAATAACACATTTTACAATCTAGGAATAATTAATCTTGAATTGTGAAACTTTGAGCTTTTCCTATTACATTTGACACAATAATGTTTTCAGACTCATAAATCTCTTTTCAATCAAGCATATATTTCTGCTCAAATAATCACTAAGACACCTCTGGCTGATAAAATACCCTTAACTTTCTAGATTTTAGATAGAAGCCCCAGGACAACCCCTAAAAATCCATGTTTTCCACCCTAAAATCCTCTTTTGCAACTATCCTTTTCCAACTTGACAATATCCTTACAGCTATTCAAGACAGTATTCACAATCTTGTACAAGGATAGAACACATACTGGCTGTGAAGAATATCTAGCTTGTAGTCTTCATAGATAGCATGTAAGATGTCTAGCATCTCCATAAAAATTTGTTTATGGTAGGATGGATCTTCAGTTGGCACTGCAGTTGATACCAGTGCAGTCTAAGTGGAATGTGTGGATGGCTAAATAGCAGGAGGAAGAGAAAGGCCACTGAAGCAAGGAGCCTTCAAATAATTCTTGTGCATTTTACTGCACAGCAAAAACTCCCAGCCTGAATTTATCTTGACCTCCTCTTGTTTTAAATATGCAGAATTCATGTTTCTTATCCACCCTATTATCAGACTAGAAAATGTCTCCCATTCAGCATCAAATTTGAAGTCCAAGCTGGATAATGGTGTAGAACACTCGTGGCTCCAGAGTGATTTCCGAAAATGCTTAAACAACATAGGGCTAAGTCCTTCTGCCAGAGCACTGATACAATCTTCTGTAATCATGGAAACTGGAGCAGGCCTCAAAGCACATCTCAATACCTGTGTACAAGAAACTCTATGAAAGATCCCAATCATTAAAAATAAACAACAGGTTAACAACTCGTAGAAGCAAATAAAAAATTATAAGAACTAGCAAGAGCATAAGCAAGATAGAACCAGTAGTTCCATGACCAATCAGCAAGATTTCTTACACTAAATATTAATATTCAACATTGTCATCTCCTTGTTCGTCTGTATCCAACACCATACTGTTCACGGACTCATTTTCACAATCTGTATCATTATCATCATCTGTTTCATAACTCTGTGTTAATAACTCAATTAGCAACATGCCCCATGCTTTTAGCACAATTTCATACCAACTTAAAAATTAGAAATAAATACATATAAGAAATTTAGGTAGAGGAGGAAACAAGCAAGGATGAGAAAAGGATGGGAGTTACTCATGGAAGAGTATTAATGTGGAACAAAATCCCATCACAGAAGAGTGTGGAGTTACTCTGCAATCTACTTCCTCCAAGCCTTGTGATAGCATCCGCTCTGAACCATAATCCCTTATTCAATAGATCCTACAATTTCACACAGGTACCACTGTTGAACTATCCTCTGCATTCTCAATTGGGAACAGCTCCATTAAAAAGGGATCTCTGCTCAATTCGTAAAGATCAAATGAAGCAGTATTCAGTGCTCTTTTACGAATGCTACATCCACAGCTTTCAGTTGATGAAAGAATGAGAAGGTGATAGAGTAACAATATTAGATGTGAGGCAACTTATTGGACAGCCAGCTGTTGCACCATCTCAGGAAAACATTCCTGTTACTGATTTGATTCTTACACAGAGCTGCTTTGACATATTCACTCTGTCAAGACATTGCACACCAGATGAAGCTTAATTCCTTTATTATTTGCTTGGTAGGTTGGTAAAAAATGAAACTAATTTAGATATCTTTGCTAATTCTTATACATATATTTTAAAAACCAACTCCTATCAAGTTTGCCTCATTAAATCCTTCAGTTGCTTTTACAAAATCTTCATATGAAATTACTGGTTATGCAACCTGCGACTTCATAAGAGTCCAATGAGTAAACAACATATCACAAAAGTGCTGACACCTGCAACTGGTATAATTACATTTTTGAAAACTGAATGATTTCTTTGTTTCGGAGAAGCAGAAGGGGGACACAGAGGAAAGTATATTTGTTGTCCACAAAGGCCAGGATTTCCCATCAATGAATTGGAAGCTATATTCTCAAAAATACCTTCCTTGGGGATTTCCTCCCTCAAATTGTTGAAAGAAAAATTCAGAGTGTGAAGCATTCGAAGTTTTCCAAGGGACATTGGAATTGCACCTGATAAGTTATTTGTTGAGAGATCTATCTTCTCCAAATTTTTCAATTCACCAAATGTATCTGGAATTGAACCTTTTAATGCATTATGAGAGAGATTGAGTTTAACTAGTCCTTTGCAGCTTCCGAGTGCAGCTGGGATGACACCAGTTAACAGGTTGAAAGAAATATCAATAGTTTGAACCATAGCCATTTTACTAATCTCAGGAGATTTGAAATAAAACTGGAGATTTGAAATAAAACTGGAGATTTGAAAAACTTGCAACTTCTCGTGGTATGCTTCCAGTGAGTCTGTTCCAAGACAGGTCAAGAACATGCCCAATTCCGGTGGAATTCTGCCACTTAAGAGATTGTCAGCCAGTGCAAGGTATGTCAATCTTGTCAGGTTGCCAATTTCATGAGGTATGCTTCCATGTATACTGGTGTTAGATAAGAAATAAGTGAATATAAATTCCCATCACAGTTGTTGGAGCACATTGACTGATTTGGAGTCAAGCAAGTGTGTGGCCATAGAATATGACATGTATCTTTCACCTTTAAACCTTGGCATGATAGCTTCGTATTATTATATCAGCTACACCACCTTCGAGCTCTTTAGCTCATCCTTGACTGCAAAGACAAAGCTGAAGGGGCTCCTTGAAATTCTTTCTCTTGCTTCAGAGTATTCACAACTCCCGATACGGCCAGGTGAAGAAGAAACTATAAGAAAATTAATAAATCATCAAAGATTTTCTGTTGATAAACCAAAATATACTGATCCCCATGTGAAGGCAAATGCATTGTTGCAAGCTTACTTCTCTAGGCATGTTATTGCTGTGAACCTAGCACTTGACCAGCGAGAGGTCCTCCTCTCTTCGAGTCGGCTTCTTCAGGAAATGGTGGATGTTATTTCTAGTAATGGTTGGTTGAACCCAGCTC
>LPNX010383208.1:457569-474634 GCA_001517045.1 Pseudotsuga menziesii
AGCAATAATACGGATACGATTTTCAATTTAAAACTAAGCAATAATACGGATACGATTTTCAATCCACTCGGCAATAATACGGATACGATTTTCAATTTAAAACTAAGCGTCGGATATGCGACGGTTAGTTAAAATCAGAGCTTTTTCTTGAAGAAAAAACCGCTATGCTTTGATAAAAAGTATTGTGCTTGGATGTAAAGTATTTAGCCTAAGCGTCGGATATGCGACGGTTATGGGAATATCCGTCGCTTAACCGACGGTTATGAGAATATCCGTCGCTTAAGCGACGCTGGTGGTTACATTTACAAAAAAGAAATTTAACTTTGTGATTTTTGGTAGGTTTAAAAAGAGAAATCCACGCGCCGTCGGAAGTAACCGTCGGATTTTGGATCGAAATGTAGTAGTGACATGTTGTCACATAAGAAGCTATAAATTGAGTATTGGGATGAAGCGGTTGCATGCTCGGTTTACTTGCTCAATAGATCACCCACGGTGAGTGTTTAGGGCAAGATTCCTGAAGAAGCATGGAGTAGCAAAAAGACTAGTGTTGCACATCGAAATTTTTTTGGTTCTGTTGCATTTCCTCATATAATTGATGAACTCAAAATAAAGTTGGATAAGAAGACTAAGCGGTGCATTTTCACTGGTTACAGTGAACAACACAAGGAATAAAAGTTGTATAATCCTGTCAGCAAAAAGGTTGTGGTGATCAAAGACGTGAAATTCCTTGAAGACAAATGCTGGAGTGATCCTTCAGACATAAAACAACAAGAAAGTTCATATCAGTCAAATCTACCTATTAGACTTCCAAGATTGGAAGTACAACAAGAAGAAGAAACACCAGAAGACAATTCATCTCAGAACTGGGAAACTAGATTCTTGAGAGAATTATGTGAACATACTCCAGTTACTGGTGAGCAACTTTAGTATGCTCTATTTTCCTATCATCCCACATCTTTTGCTGAAGGAGTAAAGGATGCACAATGGGTACAAGCAATGAATGAAGAAATTGATGCTATTGAGAAAAACCAGACTTGGGATCTTGTTAATATCTGTGCAAATAAAACCAACATTGGAGTCAAATGGGTCTATAATACCAAAGTAAATGAAAAAGGAAAACTTGAAAAACATAAAGAAATATTGGTTGCCAAAGGATATGCACAACAATATGGTGTAGATTATGATGAAACCTTTGTTCCTGTAGCAAGGATGGATACGATCAAAGTTGTACTTTCCATTGTAGCACAAATGAATGGTCTGTTTATAAAATGGGTGTGAAATATGCCATTCTTAATGGTATTCTTAAAGAAGCAGTTTATTTAGACCATCCATCTAGATATACTGTCAAAGGTCACGAACACAAAGTGTTTAAGCAGAAAAAGGCCTTTTATGGTCTAAAACAAGCTCCACGAGCTTGGTAGAATAGGATTGACTCCTATTCGTGCTCCTATCTCATCAACAATGGGTTGAATAGAAGCAGCAATGAGCCCACTTTGTATGTAAAAAACATATCAACAAGGTAAAATGTTGATTGTATGTCTTTATGTTGATGACATGATTTACACTAGTAGTTTGATGCTTGAAGAATTTAGGACAGTCATGAAAAAGGAATTTGAAATGACTTATCTAGGACTGATGAAGCACGTCGTTAGTCTGGAAGTGACTCAAACTGATCAAGGTATTTTCATTTGTCAGCATAAGTATGTTATTGATAGTTTGCAGAGATTCGGAATGGATAAATGTAAACCAACAAAAACCCCCAATATCTCTAGGTACCAAGGTAACAAAGAATGATGATGGACTAGTAGTAAATGCTACACTATATAAAAGAATGGTAGACAATTTAATGTATTTGACTACAACAAGAACTGATTTGTTGTATGATGTCAGTCTTATTTCAGGATTTATGGAGTCTCCCAAAGACTCTCATTGGAAAGTTGGAAAAATAATTCCGAGATATGTTGCAGGCACATTGAGATATGACCTCTCGTACACTCATACACCGGACAATACTCTCACAGGGTACACTGGCAGTGATTTTGCAAGAAATATTGATGATAGGAAAAGAACACCTAGTTATGCTTTCCATTTGGGTACAAATATGATCTCTTGGGCATCCAGAAACAACCCATTGTGAGCATGTCTTCTACAGAAGCAATGATATTTAGCATCCACCACAACAGCTTGCCATGCAGTTTGGCTAAGAAGACTTCTAAAGGATATGGGACACATTGAAAAAGATCCAACTTCGATTTTCTGTGATAATAGCTCTGCAATATAGTTGTACAAACATAACGTACTTCATAGAAAAAACAAACACATTGACACTCGCTATCATTTAATTCGTGAGATAGTCAATGATGGATACATTTTTTTATAGTTTTGTGGCTGTAAGGAGCAGTTGGATGATATGTTCACCAAACCATTGGGAAAAACTGCATTTGAATACCACATAGAGCACTTACGCATTAACATTGTTGAAGATGTTTTACCACTTGAGATTAAGGGGGTATGTTGAAGAATGTAATCTCCGTGGTCAAATGCATCATTAATTGGTTCGTTAGTTGAGTAGTTGATTTGGTCACCTTTTCTTGATTAGTGACCCATAGTATTGGCCCATGGTATTGTTCTTATGTAATCCTATATATGTTGCTCCTTAATAATGAGAAGGAAATCAATATGCCCTTAGTGTTTTTACTGTCCTTTATTCTATAGGTGATCAATTATTAAATAGGTGCATTAGCTGCGGAGGGTGGAAGTGGCAAAGTTGAGTAAAAATGATGTCGTGGAGAGTGAAAAATTATTGAGTACCAACTAATGTGACTTTGGCCAAAATATTGTAGATAGAAATGCACAGAAATTTTTGTTAAAACTATAAAAATTTTCAACAATTATACACTTTTAAATAACAATTATAAACTTTTAAATAAGTATGAATTATTAAAATTTTCACGAAGGAGACGGATAAGGCTACTATCCAGCCAAATTACTGGGTGCATTCGATGTCTAGGAGAAGGATAAGGCTACTATCCAGTCAAATTATTGGGTGCATTCGATGCACATCCAGCTGGTTACAATTACACAAAAGCTATCCCGATTCCCGACTCCATTGCATAGAGATATTGACCGACGTCGTTGGCATAGTGATTTGTTTGTGGAGGACATATCTTTTCACCAAAAAGGTCACATAGTAATGTCTCATGTCACACGTGAAAGCGTTTGAGGTCGTATAATTTTCAGAATTCTCACAAGATTCAACATTGCGTTTAGTTTTACACCTTAGAGTATATGCAGCTAAGGCCCGGGTAGGTCATCGCACAGGTGACAGGTCATCAATGCATCCAACGGTGGTGAGGGAACCGAGAATCCCATCTATGGATCTTATGGAAAAGAAAATGGGACCATAATGGTGTGGCTAAGGAGAATCAATGTTAGTGATTGAGCGAGACTTTTCTAGGTGTTCTCCAATCCAATACTACGGGAGATGTGCAGATTTTGTAAGGATTATAAATACAAAATATAAAAAATTGAAAACAAAAAATATAAATTTTATAGAATTAAAAAGGTAAAGTAGTATAGATTCATTTTAATTTTGGATAAATATTTTAAAAAATTGGATTCTTTTAGATGTTTGATATATACAAGTTTAAAATAGATCTATGCTAATAATAAAACAATCGAATTAATATGGGAACAATCGAATTATTATGGGTGAATGTTGGAAGAGAAAAATACCTCATGTAACTATGCGTGAATGTTGGAAGAGAAAAATACCTCATGTAACTATGCGTGAATGTTGGAAGAGGTGAAACCAAGAGTGGTCCACTGCAAAATAATAGCAAAAACACATAGGGAAAATGAAATAGTTTTGTTTCCTCGTAATGAGGAAGGGTAGTTGAAGAAAACTACCAAATATTTAGAGAAAGGCAGATATATGAAGAGGGTGATAGTCAATTTAATGATAGAAGATTGATGCTAGTTAGATTGTTAATCGGTAAGGTTGGTTGTTTGGTGATATTGGTGGACAATGGGCAATGATTAACGGGTGATATTGGTGGCCAGTGATGGGTGATATGGCTTGAAATTTTGATACCACAAAGCCATAAATTGCATGTACAGTGGAAAAGATTTTATACCACAAAATTAATAGATGTTTCATTAACTAATATCGCTTAGATTCTATAGACTTTCATTTCATATTTGATTTCATATTACATTTTGTGATTGTAAACTTTCTCGTGGGAAAATGACCATAAATACTCTTTTTATACATTGATCGAGGATTTTATGTGGGAATATATATATAACTAAAGGGTAATTGGAAGAAGTTTAGTTTACAATATGGTTATGTTTATTTGGGAAAATATTTCTTATACTTGTTTGGTAAGTATATATGAACTGCAACAACAACTTTCAAGAAGACTAATCACAATAAACGACTCATCAACCTAATATTTCATTACATATGAGAGTTCCTAAGGAGAAAATGTCCCCAACAAAATTCGAACCTGGATGAAGAATGCAACACCCAAATCTCCCAACAATTCAAGCTACACTCCATAGACGCACATATATATATAATTATGAAAGATATCTATATTAAATTTTATTATCAAATATTAGAAATAATTTAAATTTTTATATTATAATGTAACATTGTGGTCAAAGGATTATCAAATCATTATTTCAATGTGACGATTCATTTATAAAAAAATTTAAAATTGGCCACTGTAGCAATGATTAAATAAGTTTATAGGACTTAATTATTGTTACTCAAACTTGTGCCATCGCACCAATAATTACGAGTTTATTTATTGTATTTTTCAAACATTGTTATTATGTTTGTTACATCTTGTGGTCATTTTGGACCACACGTTATCTGATTGGTACGACTTTAAAAAAAATTAAATGTTAGGTTGTAAAATGAGAGTTTGGTTTATTCGTTTGATTTAGGGAGAGGGGGAGAAGAGACGCAACAATAAACTTGAGTTACTGTGTAATTACATTTTTTATTTTATTTTCTTTTAGAGTTGCGACACAATATGTGTGGGAAACCTTGTCTTTTTCTTAACTTGACAAGTTTACTTCGATGAGATTTTACTGTGGCGAACTTTTACTGCGATAGACAAGTCTTCACACTTAACTGTGATAAACTTCTACTGGCTGCTGCAACTGCCTCCCAAAAAATTTAACATTTTAGGGTCCCTCCTTCCTTTTTATTGTTTACACTTGTTGCCCTACTTAGTCTTCCCTAGAAACTCGAGCAAAGGGTTCTTCCCCTAAGCCTGAAGTGTGATTTTGGCAAAAATTTTACTTAGGCGCGACCAAGAAACAATCGTGTAGAAGAAAATCTGCTTTGATTTAAGATTAATGGTTGAGAATCGCTCCGATCAAGATCCAACGTCCAAGAAAAGGCAAGAGCGGAAGAGCAGAGTCGGAAAAGCTAAGTTCGCTTATGGAAAAAGTTACAAATCCACCTTTTGCTTTTCGCAGTTCAAGATCTGACGGCCTTGTAGGTTTTGGCACAAATTGATGGCTCGAAAAGGTGGAAAAAAGAAAGGTGGAGATGGAAAGTTAGAGTTTAAAATTCAAAAAAATTGGAAAATCCGACTTCGATTTCTATTTTTCGCGAAAGGAGGAAGCAAAAAAGGTCAAGTCAATGCGGCATGATCTGATGGTCCAAATCAGACCCGATCCATCTTTGATATACTCTGAGAAGTTCATATTATGTTTGGTTTTTACTATGAATCATTGAGGAAACTCATAAATTTTCCTCCCGAAGAATAAAATAATAAATTTTACGACATAACAAGGCATTGGTCATTATTTGTTTTCTGTTTATTAATCCATGCATATCATTATGTTGAAATATTGTGAATGATGGTGGTGCCCAAATCATATATATCTCTCATGGTGTACTTTGTGTTACAGGTACTATGATTCACCAAGCGAATGGGCGATTGCAAGATCAGGTAAACACAACAGTATTCAACAATTGAAATTCATGGTCGATACATACATGCGGTCGTGAAGAATTTCGTTGTTTAACTTGCGAATGAAACAAATCTCTCGGATCCACGGGATTGGTTTAAAGATGCAGAAAATTGAAGGAACATGTGTTTCCATCAGGGTGAGGCCCATGTAATTTGTTTTATTTGTTGTTTTATGAAGCTGTTAAATTCATCCAGGTGGGAAAATAAGAATCCTAGGAATCTCTTGGGTGATGGATAAAATGACTATAAATAAGAGGTGTAGAGCACTGAGAAATGACTTTTTCCTGGTGAAAAAAATCTGGACTATTGTTATAAAAGATCTACCTTTTTGCTAATAACAAGGATCATTTTGCTGGAACAACTGGCCTACGCATAGATTTAATCAGAATGTGTGGAATGCATACTGTAGAACTATTTTTCTTGCTTATGTACATCATACAGTGATATTGTTCTGACCTCTTGGAACTATTTTCTTAGTCATGAATGTCTGCTGTCTGTATAAATGTTTGTGTTGACAGGGTAATAAATGGTTTAATTATATTAGAGCTACCTCTCGTATTCTTTTTGCGGTGAATGTGATTATTGTGTTGGTACAACTATCTGTTAGATCTTTATGAGAATTTACAGTATATTACTCTGAACTCTAAATTTTCTCCATGGATGGGGATATAATAATTTAGTTTTAGATTTAGATTAGATATGCATTTAGCTTAAGCACCTACATATCATTCTTTAAACAAAAATGTTATAAATGGTGGACTGGGCCATAACCAGTAAAAGATTAAAGAAATTAGTCTACGGTAGCCGAAACCACGAACCAGATGGATTCCCCACACCAAACGACGCCTGATCTAGTTGGGATTGTTCATCGGGGAGAATCCCTATTGTTTGGTACTTGGGATTTTCTAGGCATCAACATATTTGGAGCTAGAAGGAGGGAACTAACCCATGGATGGCTGGTAGAGGAAATCCAATTTTCAGAGAAGAGTACACTGGAGCATCATCAGAACACAATTTTCTTGGAGATCTTTTTCCTGAGTTATAAGAACAAGAACAAGAACAGACATGTTATGGGGAAGAAGAATCAGAATGTTTGCATGGAGTCCCATTTGAAGAAACAAATATGTTTAGGATACATACAAGATCCTACATCAAGAAACTCGAGGGGTTAAAAGTTATTCCTGCATTACCTAGCATTCCAAATTTCAATAAAGTACCCTCATACACTAGGGATTCAATTATTGTGGAAAGTTTAGAAGAAATTGTAGATCTATCCATTCAAGAAATTGTTCATCCTCTGGAACAATTAGATCCGGAATCCCTTACAGTTTCAGTATTCAGTTAGTCTCCACCACAGTCTCCACATAGAACTATGGATGTTTTTAATTAACCTTCATGGAGAGAGAGAACGCCACTCAACCTGGCTGCTCCATTGCATGATTTTCCTAAGAACCCAGAAAATATTTTACCAAAATTTGGTCCTGGGAAAGGTGTTTCTGTAGAAGATCGATTACAGAATTTTTATCTGGCTTTGAATCTCTTAAATGTTGACCATGAAGATGTGGTTTGCAGACGTTTTCAATATACTTTTGAACCTAAAGCATCTTCATGGTACTTTAGTTTCCAAGAAAATTCCATAGTGAATTGGGACACTTTTGAAAAGGCATTCTTAGGTAAATTTGGCAACCAGAAAATTGTAGCCACTCTCATGAAAGAATCACTATCTACGAGAATGAAAAAGAAAGAAAAGGTCGAAGACCTCAATCAGAGATTCACAACTTTACTGAATAACTTTAGTGCTATAGTAAGACATGTTGAAGAGTCTCTAATAGAATATTATACTACAACACCTGATCCACCAATAACTTTGTTTATGAAAAGGTCTGGTAAAATTACATTGGTAGAAAACTATGAAGAGGCCAAAAAAGTAGATGCAAATTTGGATAGTATAGAAAAGCATACACAGAACCTGAATTGAAACATACCACAAACAAAATACCTCTGTTGTTGACTAAGCCTAGAAAAGAACATTCTAATGAGCTAGAAAATGTGGTGAAAATGGTGCAGAAGTTGTCAAATAAAATAGTAGACATGGAAAAGGATAGGGGAACTAGTTCTTATAAAAATCCATTCAAGCCATATTACAAAGAAAAGGAAGAGAGTGGAAAACCCCAATCACTTGTGAATAATTCTACTGTTTTAAATTTTAATGAGGAAGGCATGGATAATTTATGTACCTTTCACCAAGAACCTCATTATGAAAAGAGATGTTTGCAATGCATTAATTCAATGAATTTGGTAATGAATAAATTGTTAGATACCTAGCTAGCAGATCCTGAAGAAGAGAAAACTCAAACTAATGAGCCATAACAAACGAACGAGGAAACGACGATGGTGTTATGGTATTGGGAACCTACTTTGTGGTTTAGTGAAGATGAACCTAATGAAGAAAGTCAAGTGTCATTAGTTAATGTCATGGCGAGAAGTAGAGCCCTAGTAATGGATGTAATTCTTTTACTGCCTAAAATAAATAAGTTTAGAGAAAACGTGAAGAAAATTCTCAATACAATTCAAACAACACCTAAGCCTAATCCAACAAACATAAAAGAGACAATCCCAGTAGGTAACAAGTCAATAAATACAACAATTAATAAACTTGTGGAAACTTTGGAAAATAGAACAAAGACTACTAAAGAACAGGGCATGGGGAATGACATCGTAGAAGACATCAAGAAAACAAAGGAAAACATTTCTCTATTTGAACTATGTAATTTTCCTTAGAAAAGGAAGAAACTTCTAGAATATTTTAATCCATATCCTAGCAGTATCCTAGAATCCATAGAATCTGATGATGAAGTAAATGAAACAAGCATATGGGGAAAGTCTAAATCTTAGACTTTACCTTTTTTGTTATCTTTTGATATTTTTAATCATAATGTACATAACCGTTTAGTAGACTCTAGGGGCTCCATCAAATTACATGCCACTTTCAGTATGTAAAAGGATTAATGGCCAACCTATACCATCCCCATATTGAATAATTCAACTAGATAGATATGTTGTTCAAGTCATAGGGGAAATGAAAGATGTTCTGATTCGTTTATCTATAGATCCCAAGGTTTGTCAGTTTATAGATATTATGGTAGTGGATATACCAGAACCATATGGATTAATTTTCAGTAGGGACTAGTCAACAAAACTAAATGGTTACTTCGAAACCAAGTGGTCTCACACGTGGCTTCCATTCAGCAATGTTCAAAATCAAATTAAAATACTGAGAGAACCACACATGAAGTATAATGTAACTCAGTTAAAGGGAAATAATGAACCTGTGAAATTCTCTTCTTCAGTCTTGGGAAATTACTATTTGGAACTTGAACCAGGGAACTACCATGATGAAGAAGCCAGTTGTGAATCAGACACACAATCCAATCTCCTTCAATTCTTACGGGCTAATAATATTGATTGTAATATAGTAAACTTAGTGATTGACATAAAAGATAATACTAACCCATTAGAGTTACATGCTATATTTTGGTTTCTGTATTTTGATGGTTCTAAAACCCAAGAGGGATCAGGGGTAGGTTGCATCATGATTGATCTAGATAAGCATAAACACTTACTCTCTTGTGGACTAGAGTTTGAATGCACAAATAAAACTGCTGAATATGAGGCTCTAGTATTGGGCTTGAAGAAAGATATTAAACTTGCGGTTAGGAATTTAAAAGTTTTTTGGGATTCCAAGATAGTAGTCAGAAAAGTTAGAAACACCATTCATTGCTTATTTCCACATCTCAAGGGATACCAGTAGGAGGTATGTAATTTAATTATGCACTTCAATGCTTTCAATATAAATGTGGTACCTAGATTGCAGAACGTTACAGATGATTTATTAGATACTTCTGCATCAAGATTAGTTCCAACTAATAACAAATGTTCCATTGAATTGATTTTCAGGCCATCAGTACTTGACAATGCTACAAATCTAAGGGTGTTCGACGACGATGAACAGATCATTGATTTTTGGACAAATGAAGAATCTTTTAAAGAATCCACAATAGATGAAGAAGAAAATTTGGTGGGTTTACAAAATGAAGATGCGGTTTAGGGAAATTTCATGAATAAAGGGGTAAGAACCCTCAAAGGGATGTTTGATTTGCAGAGTAAATTACAGAAACCAGCCAATGTGAAGACGAACACTTCAGCAATGCAAAAAGAGTTGGTCATATAGGATCAAAATCTGAACCTAAATATGTCGATTTGGGAAAATGTTGCTTGCTTGGGGAAGGATGTAAGTTCATCAAGTTGTTTTAGCAATACAAAGACATATTTTCCAAGAGGTATGAATATTTGAAGACTTATGACACTCGCATAATCCAACATGTGATTCCCATCAAAATAGGAGAAAAACCGTTTCAGCAACAACTTAGAAAGATGCACCCGAAATTAGAACCTCTGATCCATAATGAAGTAAAGAAGTGACTGGACGCAGAGATCATTTTCAAGGTTCGACATTCAGAAAGGGTGTGCAATCTAGTCCCGATAAGGAAAAAGTTAGTGGAGATAAGGTTGTGCGTTGACTTAAGGAAATTAAATATAGCATAAGATAAAGATAACTATCTAGTTCCACCAATGGAATAGATTCTATAGATGGTTTCAGGATTAGAAATGTTCTACATGTTAGATGGATTTTCAGGGTATAATCAAGTGTTAGTGGTCGAGCAGGATCGATTAAAAACAACATTTCGTACAAAGTGGGGGACATTTTCTTACAAAATAATTCCTTTTGGACACATGAACATTGGAGATACATTTCAGAGGGCCGCGTTTTAGTAGCGTACTTGGATGATGTAACAATTTTCTCCAAGAGAAGAGAAGACCATGATTTCCACTTGAAATAGATTTTTGACCACTATAGAAAATATGGTATATAACCACTTATACTATGAAACGAGAACTATATACTATGAATGAGAACTCTACCCATAAAAACGATGATTTTTGCAAAAAAAACACCAAAAACACCCCCCAAATAGAAAAGTGTTGATACCAGTATACACGTTTTTTTTTAGGGTAAAAAATAGAGCCATGGACTAAACATCCCATATTGTTGTTTAACAAAACTTTAAAATCAACCTTAAATTGGAAAAAAAGAAAAATTCTTGAAGAGATAAATTACAACTTTCTGGAAAATTGCATATTAAAGAAAAAACAAATTTCTCTAATAATTTCACCATTATAACCATATAGAAACAAAGAAATTATGATGTGATTCATAATGAGATAATATATTAGACCATACAAGAACAAATGGTTCATATAAATATTCAAAAACTCCTCTAGAGTTTCAATTACAAAAATCATACTAGTAAAAAGCATCTAACTGCCTCTTCAAATTCATCCATGGATTATGACACCCCATCATCAAAAACTCCTGTAGAGTTTCATTTAAAAAAATCATACTAATAAAAAGAATCTAGACTGCTTCTTCAAATTCATCCATGGATTCTGACACCCCATCAGAATCTACATTTTCTGCAGATGAAGGACTTGGTGAAGATGTAGATGACCCATACTCTTCTCTATTATCAATGGGCACACCATCTGAGTCTACATCTATGCCCATCATTTCAGATGTCATATTCCTTCGGGATCTACGGCTTGGTTTAACAGACTCCCATCTTGCAACTTCTGGCTGTGGAAGCAACCTCTTGATAATCTATATAGTCTTGGAGCGGAGAGTGTCTTTCTTTGTCAACTTGAAATCATAAACAAGTATATCAACTTCCTCTAATTTCAAGATGTCAATGCGGTGGAAATTTATTTTTTGACCCTTTCTGTTTCTCTTTCTGCAAACCTTTTTCTCAACCACCATCTCTGCCTTGTACACACCATCAAATGGGTGTGTATCTGTTGCATACCAATGTACTTCTACTGATACTACTTCTTCATTTTATTTATTGATCTTCATAGCTTTTGCAATCCAGAATGGATATTGACGTGGATCATCTGTAGCCAAAACTGCAATCATGCAACCCTCCTTGATATCTTGTACTGAGCCGCTGTAAAGGTCTTACATCTCTCGACGCTTTGCGGATGATCTTCTAGAGCCAATATACATTTCTCTTTCCTCTACTTGAGAAAACTCAACAGCTCGAGGTTCAACATTTGTTACCTCATTTTCATTTGATAAAATTTGTGGCCAAGCAAATGGAGTCTTCAAAAATATATCTCCATTTGTAGAGTTTGAAATTATGTCACTCTGCTCTATGAAAAAATACTCCCACCAAACGGAATCAGCAACATCAAAGTACTCATATGTATCTTCAATAGACTTTTTGATTTCTTCCAAGCATTGAGAAGAATCAACATCTCTACTATGTCGCCTTGCATTATGAATCTCTGTAGATGATTGCAATAACAATAAATTTGAAGCATATATTTGACGACTTGGGATGAATTTCAAAAATGCCAAACCTGATGAAGGCCGCCATTCTGTGCTAGTTGAGTAGTTCTTGCCCCACAATAGTGTTTTTCCATCAATATTTTTTATACGAAATTGATGCTGAAAGATAATGTCATTAATTTTTTCAATGCACCTTTCCTCACCATGCGATCCAAACAAAAATCTTCGCATGTCAACAGTTTCTTCCAATTTCTGTACAATAGGCTCTGGATGGTATGCTTTCCTTATAATTTCAATCAATGATGGAAGGCTCCCGACTTTATTCCTCCTCAATGTCCTTGCAAAATGGCTGAACATTTGATGAATATGATCATGTGTATGCCCAACAAGAAGGAACCCAACTTTTACCTTCTTAAAAATTCCCAATTCCACAAGAATGCTTAGATAACCAAACACGACCTGGTTTTTGTTTTCCCGGCTTGTGTTGTCCAATTGTAGATATAGAACTTCTGGAAGATCACCAGGCCAATGAGTAATGACATGGTGAATTATGCTGATGGTCAAATTTCCATCATTGTGAATATTTGGAGCTGTAAAGTAAACCCTTGGAATCATTTCAGCATTAAAAACCATACACCCAACCAAGTGAAACTGAATAAAATTCTCCTCCTTTAAATTCTTTGGCACACAGACAAAATGTGGCAAGAGTGTTTTTTTCTGATCCATGCCATCAATTATCAAACCCATATACTTATGTGGAGCATCGTAACACTTCTTGCGATGTTTGTACAATTTTTGCCGTTCATTTGATTGTTGATTGCGATGTTCTTGCAGTGCATTGATTATGGAATCTACAAACAACATAACAAAAAATATTGTTAACTAGATTCAATAATTGACATTTATCTATTTGTTTTTTTTTGTTTTGTAAACATACCTCTTTCTATCCCTTCTGATCTATCCCTTCTTTCTTTAAGAGAAGCACATGTACTGCAGACCCCCATCCTTGACCTCTTTGGAATGTGGACGTTGTTGAACTTCTTTTTCCATACTCTTGTCCCTTTATGGCATATCGGAAATAATTCCAAGTGGGTATGAATGAGAATAGAGAGGGTTCCTCCTCATCCTTTCTCTCACAGTAGGTTTCCCACCAGTCCTTGACATGGGGGGCGACTTTGAGTAGAGAAAAAGTAATATTTTCCCGTTCAGAAAAGTCATGAACCGAGAAATATCCTTCTAATAGATTTAACCATTTATCTATGGCATCTACATCTATTCGACCAATAAATATGGGAATGTCGAAGTTTACTTGTACCTTAAAAGGGGTTGCACCTCCAGAGTAGCTGCTAGATGCAGATGCACCACTAGTGGGAAGTCGTTGAAGGATGTGGGCGAAGTTATCCATCACCGTGTTCCTTTGTTTTTCAAGGGCCTCCTCAAGCAACATTTTGATAGGATATTTTGTGCCCTCGTCTTTCTTTTCATCCCCCATGGGTGGCCGTCGGGATTTGCGAGACCGATCTTGCAAAGGTTCAACCAGATCGAGCCCTAACTCTTTATACCCCTCCCTCGTTGGGGACATGAAAAGAACGATCAAGAAAGAGCAGATTGCTCTGATACCACTGATTCAGATTTATGCAGGAACACAACAGAATACACAAATAACCATAGAAACAAATATGCAGCAGAAATAACACTTCATTTTATTAATCAATAACTGAAACTTGTTTACATACAGAATGGAAATAAACTAGCTAGAGTGTTAGTAGCTTATCTTTGAGAAGAGATGTGGTGGCTACATGCCTCTGAACTCTATGTTACCATGAGGCTCGAAGGATTATATATTATTGAGAAACAATGGAAACCCTACACATCCAAAAACCTAACCCTAGGAGGTGAAACACCTTAATGTGGGCCCCGTTGGGTAACTTGGTACATCAATTTCCCGGGGTCATAACTTTAGCATACTACCTCCGTTTGACGCGCATGATACGTCATTAGAAATATCTATTTAAGGAATACATCCATAATTTAGATACAATGAGTCTAGAATGGATTCATATCTACCCGACCATTCGATGCTAAACAAACGTCGTTTAGGGCCTCAAAATGGCTCCGGAAGTTTAGGACCCGAAAAATGCCAAAAATAGTAAATTGTGCTACAATTAAGGAAACTAGAAAAATGAAAGAAACAATGGTGGGGGTCCAAGAGGAATAGGTGGGTGGCCACAAATATCCTCCTGGATCATTCTTGACATTGGTTCATAATTCAAATTTTTTTGATGACATAGGAGTGATTATGCTAGCTTATGGATGTTCATGAAATATGTGGGCTGGGAAATGTGATTGATCTTGATACACTCTCTTATGGTTCATTGTTATGGTGCATGTTTCCTTAAAGCAATTTTGTTTTATTTGGCGCTGGAAGATTTCTCTTGCAATTTCCATCACTTGTAACCTGTAGCTTCCTAAATCAAAATTGCTTTACGAGACAGAGATTTCCATTTCCTAAAATTAATGAATTAATCAGAGCTACAAAATCAAGTTATGGTTAAACCAAAATTTTCCCAAGGGCTTCTAGGTGTGGAACAGAGCATTGGTTTAGGTTGGAGGAAAACCTGATGATGTACATTTCAAGCATACTCCATGCATTTGAATCTCTAAGGGATTTGTGCTGCAATAACCATTACCATGGACCAACAATTGAGACAGACATTTAAAGGGCTTGTGGTGGGTGCAGGTATCATTACAAACATTATTGTTACTTCAAGATTCAACTACGAGTGAATACATGGCAGGGTTTCTTGAGAATGATCCTCCACACTCCACAATACTCAAAGAGGTCAATCAATACACTAATGAAGATACAGAAGAGAATACAACATTGGATATTGCGGATGTAAACTCAGTTTCAAAACAATGCGTTCTTACATCATCTGAACTGAACTTGTCAGACTGGGATGGAAAAGTTCCAACTGAGTGCTATGTCAAGCCTCAAGCAGTGAATTAGTGGAATCATTACAACCTTCATGGTATTGTCAGTTGAGAAGCAAGTAGCCATGGCCATCTTATGCCTATCAAGTAGCATGACAATGTTAATTGTCAATGAGCTGTTTGATTGTGGGAAGTCTACAGTGGCCAACAGATGCAGCTTCACTTGAGCATATTAAGGAGGGATTCAACCTTAAATAGGGATTCCCAAATTGTTGTGGGGAAATATATGCAACCCATGTAAACTTGAGATTTCATACAAGGAGTCATCCATTGATTGGTATAACCATGAACATAATTACAATATACTTGTTAACCCCATTGTAGATAGTAATTTACACTTCCTTGACATTTCCACGGGTTGGCCCGAGTCTCTTAAAGATGCTGGTCTATTAAGGAATTCTTCCTTTTACAGACTGTGTGAGGAAGGTGCAAGAATTAATGGTCCTGTGGTACCCTTTGGGGGTTATGACACGAGAGAGTACATCAATGGGGATAATTCCTATCCAATCCTACCTTGGTTGATTGTGCCTTTTTTAGGGGAACAAACTGATGAACAAAGACTCTTCAACTTCAATTTGTCCTACACATAGAATGTTGTGGGGCACGCTCTTGTAGAACTAAGGAACACATGGAAACTTCTACAAACAAAGATCAAGAAACACAATATGGAGATGGTACCACAGAAAATGCTTTCCTGTTGCATATTATATAATATAATTCTTTCAACCAAAGCATATGAGAATGAAAATGTGAATTAGAAAATTAATGAGTCAGGGAATGGGCACAATAGAGGTAAATCCAGATGAAATCTCAAGCATCCTAGATCTCTTGGAGCTATCTTTGGCATGGATCTTTTGCTTACAATCTGGGATATGAAAAACACTGAACTCAATGTCATTCTGAGTCAACTTTACCAAATGAAAATGAGTTTTCTTTCTGATCGTAGCCCCAAACTTTACTTCATTCCCAGATCTAAATATGCAGGGGGGATTTGTCTACCAGTCAAACCACCATTTTTGGCATCCAATTGAGCATGAACAGGACATAGTGGCACACCTTACAAGTCTAATATGAAGAGACAGAACCCTGGCATTTAGAGTTTTTTGTAGTAGCAACATCATTTCTCACGGCTAATTTTTTAACCTTGATAGATTTTCACATTAACACGATTTCTAGAAAAGGAATACATTGGAGGGTTTATTATGGAAAGCAGAGGTAGAGGCAGAGATCTAATACTGGATTAGAATGGATAGCTTGTAGACATGAATTCCATGCTAAATAGATTGAACAACAACACTTCTAGAACCGTGAAGGGGGAAGAGTAATGTAGCCATTTAGATTTTATGCAATCACAATGGTTGTGTGATATTTATAATAAACCAGATTGGGCATGCGTTGAATAAAAGAGTAATCCTTTGGATATATTCCGTGAGGATCCAAATGTTAAGATTGTGGGAAAACTACAACACTCAATTAGTAGGATTCTAAGGAATTATAGGAGTAGGTTGTGAGAAAAACCATGCCCAAAGTCAACCAAGGGAACAATTAACATTTTTCTTGGGACATTACAAAGTCATTAGAGGAAATTTGGGGTCTAAAATGGGCCTTATAAGAAAACGTGTCAAAATAAGTTTTTGTGAGTTGGAATTCAAGAACCAATAGAATTTCAATA
>LPNX010383208.1:474769-498351 GCA_001517045.1 Pseudotsuga menziesii
GACCAAAATTCCTCTCATGTGTATCCACTTTAACAACTTGGATTGCTTATACCCATCATATGTGCATAAATACAATTTAAGGAATCGATTCACCACCTTAGTTTGGCCATCTATCTACAGATGGAAAGTTGTACTCATCTTGAAGGATGTTCCTTGCAAATTCCAGCTTGAAAACAACTCTTTAAAAAAATGAACTGTAAATTCAGGATCTTTAATGCAAATCATTAGGATTTTAGTATAAACACACATGGAATTCATATTTTAACATCTTTGTAGATTTAATTACTTTGTTAGCATTTGCTACATGACTAATTTGTAGAGTTAATTACTTGTTCAACATTCCATTTGGGACATGAGTACTTTTCCTAACTACAAAGTGGTCAAAGAGTATAAATTCTCATATTCTGGACTTCTAGAATGTTCTTCATATAAAGAGTATAAAATGTTCTTCAAATAACAACCATAAAGGGTAAACAAATCTGAAACAAATAGCAAGAATATAGTCGAGTGCCATTTGTTCATAATTGAAAAACTATTTTGAAGAGGCGGAAATAATTAGGTTTAAATGATAGACTAATAAGCATTGAAGGAAAAGTATGAAAAGAGACCAACACCAACAGTATGCGTCAAGTATTGTATTTTATAGATAAGCAAAACTGAAGCAAGAATCAACGCAATGATATAGCGAATATAGGTTTCATATGTAATATTTTGGAACTTATAAAATACGTACAACCTAACAGAGTATTCTAATGAAAATCCATGATAAAAAATATGGGTTTAATCGTATTGAATATAAGCAAATAATACCAGGTTACTATCCCATTCATTTCTAAGATTCGTTTCTTTTGGGAAGTTCTTTCAACCGAGTCAACAGATCTGAGAAGGAAAATCGATCTATATCTTGAAAAACATATAGATTATTCTAATAATGTTCAGTTATTAATCACCGAAAAAGATTCATCCCAAAGCCATAAAAGTTGTCAGAAACTTAGAGATATCATCCTATAGACAATTATCTTTCACTTGTTAATTGAAGATAAATATAGTGTTTATTTTTAAGCGGATAGATGTTTAGGTATTATCTCATATTTTAAACTTGCTTGAGATAATCAACACGATTAAGTCCAAAATCCACTCAAGCAAATATGAAAATCTAAGATAATATCTAAATGCCTAACTCTATAATTAATTTAAATTATGTTTAATCTTTATTTAAGACTCAAAAGTAATCCATATCTATAAAACTAAACTAAGTAATTGTCTATGTCTATCTATCTATTTTCATCAACTACTTTACTTATAGCTATGATAATAAATAAACATTTTCTATAAAATAATTCCAACCCGTAACCACAATCTACATTAAAAAAACCTATAAAAACTATAGGATAATGTGTTTCCAAGCTAAAGTAATCAATAGACCTTGAATGAAAGTACTACCGCATAGTTCTACGACATACTATTGTTTCTTAGCTGGGTGTTGTGCGAGGTCAATATTCCTACAGCTTGCATGACCTCTTTAAGAAATTGACTTTTTTTATTGTAATTTCTAATAAATGTTTAGGGTGTCAGTTTCAGACACCTTACATAAGCGGGTGCATTGGTCATTCGGTCATTAATTCAACCTTCATTTTCCATGATTAAAATGAGCAGAATCCAAACTTCATTTTCCACAGAAAATTTAGATGTGAACGCATTGAATTGTTGCATGGCCATATACTTATTTTTACTTTTAAATATATTACATGTGGAATTTGAATTTAGGTGAGAGAACAACTCTTCCTCTCAATTGCCATGTTACACTGTTCCTTTCCATGGCCATGTTACACTCTACTTTTAGCAATTGTCTAATGTGTGGAATATTTGTACAGGTAGAAATCAAGTTTGCAATACCTAGATCCATGCTTCCAACCCCATAACTGATGAAAGCGAATATCCATGAGAACAATCCCTCTATCATGCACAAAGATGTGCAAGAATACAGGAAAGGGAGCATAAAAAATAATTCCACCATAGGAGAGATCATGTCGGAAGCAGAAAAAAAAATAGAAACATCCAACATATCTATAGTACCACTTCCAGCATCTAGTCTACCGTGGGTGGATACGTTCATAAAATGGATTCCAAAATTTGTAGGGGAAGTATCCAATCAAATAAGAGAAGGAGAGTGGTATACCCTTTCAACCCTTTAAGGTGATTTCAAAGCAACATGTGGCATGGAATTAACAATCCATCGAAAAATGTGCAATTTGTATATACATGGGCAATTTCAAAAAAATTGGAACATACCACCACGATTGACTATAATTCTCTAAAAGTTTGCAATTATCCCTCTGGAAATAGATTGCTATCACGATTTTATTCCTAATTCTATTATTCCCTAATATATGTGGCTCCAATATGTAATATTGAGTTCCATTGATATTCAACAGAGGATGGCCATAGCCATCATGTCTTTTCCCAAATGGATAACTGGCCTTAAATAATTTATACTTGACCCAAAGAGACATTGATGAATGCACAACATTTTATTTAACCTCCAAAATAGTTCCACATGGCTTCAGGGATTCTTCCAATTTTTTTACATACAAAACAACAGAGGGTTAAACATTGTGGCAATGACAATTAAACACGTAATATCCATGAATAATAACTCTCAGCTTTTAGGGCTTCCATTTTATTTTTACCTTACCAAAAACCTTCAAGAAAGAAAACCCAGTTTGAACCTATGGGTATAAATTTGTACCTGGAAGGGAAAACACCATTTTGTGTAGTCTATGACCACTAGGTTCACCCAGTACTTACGCAGAATACAAAAAAAAAATAGTTAGAAAAACTAGGGATGTGAAATGAAATAGAAAAAACCCAAAAAAAATAACATAAGTAAATATTTTACCAGGAAATGTCATTGAGACGCTTCCACTCAATTACATCCCAAGCTCACAATTCTAGAAATTGGGATTAGCTCCATCCTGTAGACAATTCCTTTAGTCAGAATCCTTGCTAATGAATCTAAAGTCAAGAGTAATAAGAATAAAAGGAAACATGGAGAAAATATTTTTGTCTTGATCACTTGTTCACCATAACCCAAATTTAAAACAATGTTGCAAATAAGACCGCTAAGAACAAGCTCATGGAAAGAAATAAATCTAGGCTTTCCAAGGACAGTGGAGTTGCTATGAGCGAAGAGGCTTTCAGGCAAGCCGTTAACAATACGTTGGAGAGGATTTTGTTTTACATACACTCCTTCAATATTTCCAGAGGGGTTGTTGGGTTGTATGATTACAGGCCTCCGAGCTATGCTGTCAAGGCCAATGTCATTTCCTTTTGGCAATAGATTGGTTATCATCCCTTCTTTCATTATTTGTTTATATGTTTCATTTGAGTTCTTTTCACTTCACACACCATTTTCTAAATAAATATGTCTATAATAATTTTTCAAATTACAAATCCTGATTTAATTTTATAAATGTAATTGTAATTCCCCCTCGTGCCCCCCCCCAGTTCCCCTTTGATAAATTTGATGAGATAATTCATTAGTGAGTGATTCCATTTGATTTTATGTGTCTACTGAATGAAGAAGAAAATGATTATTCAAATTTCATGAGAAGGTCTTGAGTTGTCGCTGTTTTGGATTTACATTGATGGGTTTCTTTTGTTAAATTTTATAACATGCATATCTGATTTAATTATGTTGCAGAACAATAGAACTAATTTTTTACTTTTAGCATACTTTAGCATATGATTTTGATTTTATAAACCGACAGTAGATAACTAGCACTAACTAAAAAAATCATCCACAAGAACACAATAATTTTTACCATGGGCAAACCTTTTTGGGAATAAACCCCAACAACGAATAATCTTCCTTAAAATGAGATGACTGAGTTTTATATGAATAGATTTAAGAGCACAATTTACAAAGATGCATTTAGGGATTATTACATATGAAGAAGAACATAGTTGAAACCTCTGAAGTCTGAATGCAGCCCACTAATGATGATATTAGTCTTGATGTAGATGATGTCAGCCCTAAATTGACAATGTCAGCCATTTAGCAAGAAATGGAAGCCTTTTTCGTGTTCAAAACTGATGACAACACTTCTTCTATGACTCGATTTGAGATAGGGCATCTCTTTAGAGCTTGATCAGTCTCACAATAGCCCTGTTAGGGATTCAACAGGTCATTGGCAGCCCTGCTAGGGATTATAAAAAATATCGACAACCCTTGTAAGACTGATACAGACCCTCGGTGGCCCTGTTAGGTCTAATATAAACCGTGGTTCCTGATTCGTGACCTCAATGAGGTCTGTCCACTTAGCTACAACCTTGTTAGGGATCAAACACACCATTGGTAGCCCTATTTTGGAAGATGAAAACCCTAACGGGCTTGAGCAGACTTTATGGCAGCCCTAATTAGGGCTTAAGCAGACCAATGACAGCCTTGTTGAGGCTTGAGAGGACCCATGGTGACCTTGCTGACGCTGACATCAGCTCTTGCTAGTCCACAGATTCAAAATATGACATAGCTGAGATGTTAAAGATAAGCATCAGTTGAATATAGAGAACCAAATTCCTCTTGAACCCACCTGCTATCTCATGTAAAATCATTTAGGAGATCCAAAGGAAAATTGCCCAATGCTACAAATATTTGGGGCTGGGTTCAGAAAACCAGGCTTTCAAAGTAGATCCAAAGGGAAATTTCCCAATTCTATTGAGATTTTGGACTGGTTTACTAAACCTTGGCTATCAAAGTAAGGATAATTGAGAATCATGAATTAGCACCATTTTGAAGAAACCCAAAATTAATCTACCACTAGTGTTCACATGATTACAGAGTGTGAGCATTCCCTAGGTGGAAGGATCGACGTCGTTGTACCTCAATCATCAACTACTATTGTAAAGTGCACACAAGAGGCATTTATAATTGTCTGATCCTCCCCTCAAATCGATGGTCCTTGTAAGAGTCAATAGATATCGAAGGAACACTATTGATCAATACATGCGGCTTAACTTATGTAGACAATTCATGTGAAATCATATGGATTTAACATAAAGTACATGATAATGAAATTTTACTATGTGAACCGTAACAATTTAATATGAATCCTAGCATATAGTTTATGGGTTGAACCCTTATGGAGTAATGACAAGGAACCATACATAGAACTTTTAGGGGTGTTTGTTACCAAAGAACATAAACCTTTTTTAACTATTTAAAAAAAATAATAAGGTGGGAACACGGTTAGGGACATCGAGATAGTACTATCATATAAATAGCCACATAAAGGGTTTAAAAGACAAAGAGGTTTGTTAATTAAGTTGAGAGTAATAGTGAACATAATTAAGAGATCATAAGATAGACTTATGGAAATGGTGTAAAGAGAAAAAAAATACTTGTCCAAAATTTTAAGAGTATTACAAATACATTAAATAGACATAATAAATACCATAATGTTATTTCAAAAAAAAATTGTAATTGATAATTATAAAAAAAATGATTCCTATAATATTACAGGAAATCTTTTTGAGCACATGAACAAGTTTTTAAAGTAAACCAAGTATTGTCCTTATTAAGGTCCGATAGGCCAATCATCATCATCACCATAATGGAAGACTATATATGTTTTGAAATTTGTTTTTTATGAAAAATGAGAGAGAGAAAACTAATAATTCATTTGAAGTTGCTTATATTGTTCATCCTAATTAATTTTTTCAAACTCCTACACTAGGGGGAGTTTGTTTGTTTATAGTGGACTAGGTGCACTTATTATTTTGGCCTCCCTCACATTTCATATAAATAAATGGAGGGTATATTCCTTTGTATCATTCATTATTTTTCACTCATGTATTCACATACTCAAGTGTTAAATATATGATAGCCACCATGAACTAGACTCTTTGTACTTTGTCTTCAATGTGTTTTATCTCGATATTAATCACCATTGTGCTATTGTACAAAAACATTCTTATGAAAAAATTAGCAAGCTATGTCAAAATACATTTGTTGGAAAGTTACCGTGCACATAACACCCCCCCCCCCTACCCACACACATGTAACAATGCAATTGACCCCATGCAGTTAACCTATGCACTTAAACCATGCACATAACACATGCCTTTGTCATATGAACTTAATCCATATGCATAATTGACACAAAAGCCTCGCCATGTGGCCCTTCAACACTACAAGCATACGATAATGAGTAGGTCTTTTGTTTATGGCCTCAAACAATTTATTAATAGGAAACACATTATGGTGCAAATCTCCATCATAACAACCAACTTGGATACAAAAAGCGGTTGTCATGAATGAAGAATTGGAATCCACCCTCTTTATTACTAAAAAGTAATCAATGCTTCTCTAACAAGCATGAGGTTATCGCTTGATTGAAGAGAGGGGAAGAGTAATTGTAAATTGATTGGTTATGAAGTATCAAAGTGATGAATGAATTTCCTCCAAAGAAGAGCTTTCTTTTACTATTCCCATGTTAATGGCATCAAGAATGGTGTTGATTCGATGGAAAAATGTTTGGATATTACTTCTTCTAATCAATTGCTTGAAATTGAAACCATTGAAATAAGATGCTTAATAGTTGTATGTGCAATAGATTGAGATGTTTAAGTGAACATACTCATCACTATTTAATATTTAATTCCCCAAAATTGTATTGTAATCCTTCAACATTGTATATTTATTGTAATATCTTGTATTTAATATGCTATGTATGACATTTTAGAGTATGAAATGAATATTATATGTGGCTTAGGATATATATATAATATATGAGTCTTAGAAGTAATTGTTAGCATGTGATTAGTTTGTTTCCAACAATAAATTATGGTGCAGATTAAGATGTACTTATCTCTATTGTGTGTAAAGATTCAAATCAGTCATACACGTCTTATTGACTAAGGAATCCATCATAACAATGATTAATTATTTTGTCCCTCACAATTCCTTATACAAAAATGAGTCATATGTTTGGCTCCATCCATAGCTCACGAGTCATGATCCCTAAAAGAAATGGATACCACACAATTTCATAGTTTCTACCCAAACCATGCTTTGAGCTAGTACATTTAATTATAGGACATATGAGGTAATATAGGGCCTTTTACATGGCCCATTAGCCATGGAGAGGCATATTTTAGGTCCTACAATCGTAGTTTATTTTCTAAGAGAAATAACTTGGGAACAATAGGCATAAGAAAAATCATATTAGTAACTCCCCCTATATGACACATGTAGGCCAAAGGATCACTTTTGAATGAATCATTATGTGGTGGTATTGGACCTTATGCATGGTCTTAACAGTGGCCATATTCCAATTATAAGGACAAATATCCCATCAAGAGGTCATCTTTGGTTTTTGGAGACATCATTGTTAGACCTTTAGGCCTAAAAGTTTCCTATATATCCCAATGCATGATATTCCTACACCAACCATGGTTAATACCTCAACACCTAAGCCTACTGCTAAAAAACTTCTAATGGTTCCTATATCTCCACTTGGTCTCTAGGAATACTCTCAAGATATCATGTTTGATGTTTCAACGTGATGTTTTTGTCCCTACCTACCCATATCCCAACTTTGAGGAAAACGACACTCTTAGGAGATTGAGTGTTATGCTTCAAGGTCTTGTTATTGAAGTAGGCTACCTAAAATATTGTTTTAGATAGTAAGAAATATTTTTGTCTCTTATCCATGTCTATTGTCCCATGGCCCATCCTTGGTGCTAAAAATATTCTAATGGTGTTATTTTAAAACTTAGAGGCCAAATATACTGCATAGAGGCCATGTGTGGTAGGTTAAGGGTTTATTCGAGACCCTTGAGTTTTAAAGGATAAATTTTAGGAACAAGGCTAATGTTTCATCACTTTCTCTAGGTTTAGGATGCAATACTTACACATAGTTCTCAAAAAACCATAACAGTTCCAATATTTACTATTGAACGTGAAGAATTCCCTTGAGAAGCCAATTGTGTTTGTTCAAGGCATTGTCATTAGCATTGGAAGCTCAAAATATCCCTTTAGAGCATAAGAACTAGGTTTCCTCCAGCCACAATGTTTAAGGCCTTATGAACAATACCTTATGCTAAAAAAAATCATAATGGTGTCCACAACACCAATCTGAGGTCAAATATTCCCGTGAGAGGTCATATGTTTTAACTCAAGGAATCATTCTTAGGACAATAGGTAACCTTTAGATTTGACCTTTCATTTACTATTAGCTTTACATCAATGTCATGAACCCTTTCCTTGATTTAGATGTACTTTTCATTTATGATTATTAATTAGGGTAAAATATAAGTGCAAACCCACTTTTTTTCCATCCAATCAACCACTTCAGTAATACACATGGAAAAATTTTTAATTGGCGGAGAACTAGAGACCATGACAGCTTCATGAGTGACTTTGATACATTGGATTGGATATTTAATTCTTGTTAACTTTTTAAAGGAATTTAACAGTATACCCATATACTTAGTAATGGAGCAACTTGGAACCTTGTGGGTACTTGATCTCTTCGTATCAAGTATAATGTGGATCTACAAAATTGTGGTGGGAATATTTTACACACCTCATGGACTCTCTAAGACTATTGAGAATAGTATTGTCAAACATGAGTGTCTTTTTTCCCCCTATGTTAAGTTGGGGTCTTAAAACATAAATTTTTTCTATGGCATCTATGGGTCATACATGGTGCCTAATTCTTCCACAAGAGCCTTAAATATTTCTTAGTCATGTTGAGGTTTAACACACCATTAATAATTGTCAAGGTATAAGTGCATGGCTTAGGAGGAGTAGTGGAGTCCATATGGAATTGTGGTGGAGGCATGTGAAAAAACCTTGTGTATCCACATAATATTGTAGCCCTTATTTTGTATGAAATCAACTAAGATATTTACATGTCTATTGTTGGAGTGGAGCTCTTTATTTCTTTGTTCCTATATATGATTATTGTCAATTTATTTTAAGGCATTGTCCCATGTTGTACATCAAAATCATCATCAACATTATTTTCATTTATGGCATATGGGCTATATGTCAACTCCCAGGTTGTGACACATGGTCTAAATAGGGAAAATTTGGCTTGCAAGTTTAACATGGTGGAAATTTCAAGGTTTGGCATAGTATAAATCTTTATATGGGATAAGGGAATCATATAAGGCCAACACCAAATATATTGGGTAATCAAATTTATATTTATGGATCATGGGCCATGTGTGATTACAAACCATCACAGATGCCTTGAATTGGGATTGTTGGTTCAATGTGTTGGTAATTTCAATGTTCAACAAACTAATTCCTTTTAGAACATTGAAAATTTGTGGATGCATTCCCAAATAATGTCATATTCACTTGGAACAATTCGTGTGGAGGGTTGATTCACGATGTAGAAAGGCTATAGCAAATTCTTATTTAAAATCCCCTCTTCTCAAATTAATTCACAATAGGTTATTTTATTCTTCTAGGCATTAGATTCGACAAGGATTGGATAATTGGCATATCCTCTTATAGTGGAACCTACAAGGTGAGCCAAAAAATACCCTTTCGTTTTGAAAAAAATGTGTTTTGGTCAATGGGGGTTTAAAGGTAATTCAAATGAGTGGTGAGAGGATGTTGATATCCACATAAGATCATAAATGTTATGTTACAACAAAAACTTAAGCCTTGAAAGCTACAATAAATTCCATGAAATTGTTTAAATCCTTGAAAGCATTTACACCTAAAAAATGAGAAACATAACATTGATCATTGAGTGGAACTTCAAGGATCAATGGAACTTCTTGGGAACTAATATATTTTGATAAAATGACTGTATTTATGTAAAACCAACACTACTTGATGCAACATGACCATGGAATTTCATAATTGTTGTCATAATATAGATTTTTTCATAACTGTTGGATGCCCCCAAAATTCCAAGTTCTCATGACTTTTAAGGGTGGCTTTAAAACAGCCGCCCTCAAAAGTCCAATTCCCATGACTTTCTGGGGCGAATTTAAAACAACCTCCCCCAAAATTCCAATTTTGATGACTTCCTTTTTTTTTTTGGGGGGGGGGGGGGGGTTTAAAATTTTCCTTGAAAATGACCTTTAGGAAGGGTGTTTCCAACCACCCCCCCCCTCCCCCCTAAAAAATAATTCCTGAGATCCGGAATTTTGCAGGGGGGTTTAAAAACCGACCACAAAAGTCCAATTCTCAAGACTTTTGAGGGGGGTTTTTAAGAACAACCCCCAAAGACCTAAAAAACCTTTTTTTTTTGGGGGGGGGCGGGGGGGGTTTAGCAAAACCGCCTCAAGTCAAAACCGCCCCCAAAAGGGTATTTTTTATAGTGAACCACTTCTTCGAAGTAAAACTATGAGCATTATTTAAATGCTTCATTCCATTTTAAACCAAGACAAACATTTACTTAAGAGTACAAATAAAGTTAGATTTTGTGATTGATATCCACTTCTTGTGCCTTGGATGTTCTTGGTAAAAATGAGGGTATGGATGGGGGGGTTTTCCAAAACAACATTCTAGGGTGACATTTTGGTAGCACCATGATAGGTGGTATTGTACTACCTTTCTACAAGGGGGGTGTAGTAGGGGGTGGGGGTGGGGGAACTACTAAACCCAATGGACATATCAATCAATGTAAAACCCAATGGCTAACAATATTTTTATGGTCAACACCTCACAACCTCTATTACTTGTTATTAACTCCAAAATCTCAAGTCCTACAATATCCATAAGTATTATGACATTCATCATCATCGTGGAAAGCGGTGTTGTCATCATCATCACCATCATCATCATTGACATATGGTACATCAACATCATCTTGATCATCATCCTCATTATCATCATCATCGTCAAAATTAAGTAAATCATCAACAAAATCATCGTCGTCATTGTCATTATGGTCACTCATATGCCATTAGTGTTCATAATCACTCATCGCCATTGGGATTCATGTCATGTAATTGTTAAGGTCACTTATATGTTGTTATAGTCATTTCGATTATAATAGGGTCGTTTAGATGCCGTTACATAAATTTAGGTGACATTAGAATCAATTGGGATCCAAAACTGCTACTACATTCATAATCATTGTTGACATCCACATCATCATCATCATCATACAATAAATCAACATCATTGTCGTCGTCGTAGTCATCATCAATATAATTTTGATACTAATGAGTAAGGAGCCCTATTACCTCACAATAATGGATGATATAGTCTTATACTTATCAAATAATATCCATACGCTCCATCATAATTATCGTAATGCATCATCGTCATGTTGTTAGGTCCAATGAGATGCAATTAGGGTCTATCAAATGTTATTGGGGACATTCAAATGCCACTAGAGCAATTTAGGTGACATGAAGGTAATTTACCCCTCATTAGGATTAATCAAGATCCAAAAGTGCCATGATTACGATCATTTAGGTACCACTATGATAAATCAAGATCCAAAAGTACTATCACATGAATCATGATCATTGACATTTCCATTGATATATCTGATGTTATGTCAAACATTTTCCAAACACAATTCCTAGCTCTAAACCTAGTGCAATTCCTAGCACGGTTCCTTTCAAAATTTATGGCATTATTCTAGGCGCTATACCTAGAATTATGTTGGATGTTTTTTAGGTGCAATTCCTGGATCTATACTTTGCGCTATGTTGGATGTTTTTCTTTCCGAAATTCATGGCACAATTCTTGTCGCTAACCTTGGATTAATATAAAGTGCTATGCTATTCCGGACGTTTTTTTGGAGGCTATTCTAGGCATTATATGGGATGTTTTTTGGACACTAATTGGGACGTTAATTGGGATGCTAATTGGGATGATAATTGTGATGCTAATTGGGACGGTAATTGGGACATTAATGGGGATGCTAATCAACGTCCAAAATAGTGCCAACTTTTAAAAAGGGACGCTAATTGGGATGCTAATTGGGACGCTAATTGGGATGCTAATTGGGATGCTAATTGAGACTCTAATTGGGACACTAATTGGGATGATAATTAGCGTCCAAAATAGCACCAACTTTTAAAAAGGGACACAAATAACGCCATTAAAAGTGCCATCCTGTGGAAAAGCGTCTACTTTGTCCAAAAAGTGATGAAAAATAAACTAAAAGTGTAGTGGATGCTAAAAAGGAATCTAAAAGAGACGCTAATCACATCGTTTTGTTGTAGTGGTTGAATATGTTTAGGGTTAGAAGAAGTATGCGAGACTTGAGTGAGGAAATGGGACAAGGCGTAGGGGAGGAAGTGGGTGATGGTTTTATGAGAGAGTGGATTGGTGAATGGAAAGGTGGATACATAGTACTAGAGGAGGAATAGGGTGTGTTGGAGGAGAGAGGCGAAGAAGGGGGGACTTGAAGAGAGGGAAATGCGATGCAATAAAAAAAAGAATAGGGGTCATACTGAGGTAGGGGTTTGAAGATAAGTGATATGTTGAAAACATAGAGGAAGGGATTATAATAAAGAGAGAGAGAGAGAGAGAGAGAGAGAGAGAGAGAGGGAGGGATTATAAGAGAGAGAGAGAGAGAGAGAGAGAGAGAGAGAGAGAGAGAGAGAGATAATGATGTAGAGAGAGTGTGAGAGAGAATATGATACAGAGGGAGGAGGGGAAGTGAGGGAGGGATGGAGTTAGAGTGAATGAAAGAGAAAGTGAGGAAGTGAGGGAGGGATAGAAGGAGTGTGTGTGAGAGAGGGGGGAGGGATAGACACAAGGAGAGAAATGTGGAAGAGACACACATGTATAAGGATATCTAGAGAGACAGAGAGAGAGGGTGTCAAAGACAGAGTGTGGCGGGTTAAGCGATGGAGAGAGAGGGAGGTTGTGAAAGAGATAAACATGGAGAAGGAGGGTGAAAATAGATAGGGAGGGATGGATACAAGTTGATAGAGAGAGAATAGGGTAGAGGGATAATGGCATGGAGGGCTTGTAATTAAGGTAGAAGGGAGGGATATATTGATAGAGGGGGGTAAACATAAGGTGGAGAGATAGGGAGAGACATAGGGAGTTTGAGAGAGAGTGGGACACACACACACATAGAGGATGGGGTGGGGGATGGGTGATAGATAGGGGGAGAGGGGTATGGGTGAGAAATGTAAAGAGATTATTGGAGGGAAGGATAACAAGGGAGGTACATAGAAGGAAGATATAGGTTATGAGATATGACAAGTGAGGGAGGGACACACACACACATAGAGATATGCAGATACAGAGGAGAAAGACACACACACACATAGATATTATGGGGTAGAGAGGGAGGGATGGGTGAGCGACAAAGAGAGAGGTGGGATGGTAAATGATAGAGAGAATGATATGGAGGGACAGATAGTGAGGGAGGTATATAGAATGTGGAGAGAGGCTATGGGAGAGGGGAGGGTGAGAAATTGACACACAAGCATAGATATAGATAGAGAGAATGGGGAGGGATATAAACAGACACACATAGATATTGTGTGGAAGACAGAGGGGGAGGTGTGAGCAATAGAGAGAGGGGGGATAGGTGAGTGATAGAGCGATAAAAATGGAGGGAGGTATAGTGAGGGATCTATAGAGAAGGTGGAGAGAGATTATGACAGAGGGTGAATGAGGGACACACACACACACACACATAGATAGACAGAGAGATAGAAATTGGGTGGGAGAGGGAGGGGTGAGAAAAAACGAGAGAGCAGCGGAGAGGGGAGAAATAAAGAGAGAGTGATGTAGGGAGGAATAGTGATGGAGGTATAAAGAAGGTGGAGAGAGGTTATGAGATATGGGGAGTGATGGAGGGACACACACACACATAGAGATAGAGATAGAGAGAGGGGGGGGGGAAGACACACACACACACATAGAGATAAGGAGCGATGGAAATTCAAAGAAAAGGAGGGACATTGAGTAAGGAATAGAGGGATAGTGAGTAGGGAACATGTGTTAGGGATTGAGTTTTTTATTTCCTCCCTTAACCATGTTGGCGCCTTAATACCCTTATCTAATGCTGAAAACCTATTAAAAAGCATGTGTATATTTTCTTGCAGACCGAGCATACCTTGACTACGTCATGTGTGCTTCTTCAATGAATTATTAATTAACATGGGTGCCTCAAATATTCCATTATGGCCTAAGGCACGATCATATTCCCTCAATCACGTCTCGAAGGTTCCATACCTACGGCTCAAAACCACCTAATTCCACTAACATACATAGTCATAGTCCAAATATACCTATGAGATTCCATGTGTGATTTTTTTAGGCATATTTCCTATCCCTGGATGCCTAGAAGCTTTATTTAGGTCCTAAGGCCATAGTTTGCCCCATTTACCATGTCCATGGCCTTGATATTCATACCTAGTGCTCAACAAGTGATGATGTTATGCATATCCCCATTAGTATTCAAATGATTCACTTTCAACGTCATCTGTCATGGTTGGAGGCACTAATTTTGGCCCTTAATGGTCAACAACTTCATTTAAGGCCTAAATACCAAGTGTTTCCCCCCACCCATGTCAAGGGGGCTAATATCTATACTTAGTGCTAAAAATGTTCTAATGTCACTAGTATCCTCATTTCAAGGTAAGCAATAACATGGAAGGATCTATTGAGTTTTTTCAACAGACATGTCAATCTTGAGCTTAACCAAACCAAGCATTACATAACACGATCGCATTGTATTTTTATGTATTGTGAGCATGTTTCCTAAAAATAGGTTTGTATCGAAAAGGTGCCTTATCTTCTTGCACACACCCTTCACCTTTTAGATAGCTTGGGATCTCAACACATTCTAAAACATGAGCTTGAGATCTCGGAATCTTCTCATTTTTTTTATTCTTCGGGCCTTTCTCTCTTGCATTGTTCTTCACACAAATACTCTTCTCCTCTCTCTCTCTCTCTCTCTCTCTCTCTCTCTCTCTTTGTTTTTTCACTCTTCTTATTCTACATATAAAAAGAATAATTGTTTCTTCTCTTGGAAGCTATTGATTAACATTAAAGACTGTAATTAATGTCTACCTAAAAACTTGACTTCAGAAATACAATTCGACTGCTTAAATATGGTCAGATGTGATATCCATAACCTAACAGACTGAGTACCAAAAAATGTAATTCTATGGACTCTAGATGAGTTGACTGAGATGTGATACAAATCTATTTGTAAATAATATTTCCAACACTACCCTTTCATTATGAGCAGATGGGGATCATCAAAAAAAAATTTACAAAATGTTTCAAAGCTAAAATTTTCTCTTTGCATGACAAAATTCACTAAGAAAAAATTGTCACTCCTAAAAAAATTCACAGATACTGTAACATGTCCCTTGCCAATGGTTTTGTAAATATGTCTTCCAACTTATGTTCAAACCTGCAAAAATATTAACAAATCTCTTTGTTGTTCACCAGTTCTCTTATGAAATGATACCTAGTGTCGATGTGCTTGGTTTTCTTGTGGAACACATGGTTCTTTGACAATGTGATGGTTGAATTATTGTCATAGTTTTTTTTGTTCTATGACATGTCTCTTAACATTATCTGTATCCAAAAATATTGACATGCAACACTTGTAACTTTGACATAATCTGCTTCGGTTGAAGACAATGTTACAATGGGTTGTTTCTTCAAAGCTCATGACACAACAAATGTACCAAAATGAAATGTTTACCCATATTTGTTTTTCTTGTCATCTATGCCACCTCCATTATCATTGTTAGTGCATCCAGTAAATTTGAGGTATTTTGAGGTTGAGTACATAATTCGAAGGTCCTTTTTTCCACTTACATACCTCAAAATTATCTTACATGCTTGCCAATGAGAGCTTTTTGGTGAGTCCATGAATCTTGAGATCATACTTGCTCCATACATGATGTATAACATTGTCATAGTTAAATACATAAGTCTACTAACCATCCTTTCTAACAATGTAGGATCTACATTTGATCCATCATCATCCTTGCTCAATTTTAATTTTGTTATTACTACTATTGCAATTGGACATAATAAATATTTTTAAAACTACACTTGCATACTTTGACTGTGATATAAATATACCAATTTCGTACATATGGACTTCAATTCCCAAGAAAAAAATCAAAATCTCCAAATTAGTCATTCCAAATTCACTTTTTGTGACTGTTCTAAAATCCTTGATGCCAAAATTACCAGTAAATATTAAATCATCTACATACAGAAAAATAATTAACATGTTACCTTTCTCATTAACTTTGGTGTACAATGTCGGTTCACTTTCACTTTTCTTAAATTCATTTGGGTAAGGTACTAATAAATGTGACTATACCAAGCTCTATGAGCTTTCTTCAAATCATAGAGTTCCTTTTTCAGTATGTATACTTTGTTGATCTCTTTTCATGGAACTTCATATCCTTGTGATTGTTTCACATACATTTCCTCCTCCACATATCCCTTAAAAAATGTTGATTTAACATCTATTTGATAAACATGCCATTTTTTTTGTGCAACAAAGCCCAAAAATGTTCTAACTGTGTCCATGTGTGAGATAAGTGGAAACGTTTCATTGAATTCTATGTTGGGTTGTTGTGTGAACCCTCTTGTGACGATTCTTTCCTTGTGCTTCAACACATTACCATTAACATCTTGCTTGCTTTTATAAATCCATTTGATTCTAACTACATCCTTATCTTTTGGTACATCTACTAGCTCCCATGTTTGTTCTTCTCAATGCATTCTATCTTTTCATCCATGGATTGTGCCCATACTTCATCTTTCATAGCTTCCTCAAATGTTAGAGGATCATTTATTTAAGAAAATAATGCAAAAACAGAGAATGCATTTGGTGTACCAGCTTCATATATCTCATGCATACTTCTTGTGTTTATTGGATATGTTAATGTCAACCTTGTCGAACTTCTTGATGGAGTTTGCTGACCTCTTGATGTGTTGATCAGCGTAGCTTGAGCTGCAACTTGTGTAGAAACATGCCACGATGCCTTAGGATTTGATGATGTTGAGAAATTTTGGATTACATGCAGTGTTTAAACCACTTCTTCCATCATGTCATCATGGTTGAAAGTCAACAAAACATTGACATTCTTCTCGACGGTTCCATCCCATGCTTCATTCTTAAGAAATTGAACTTCACGACTGATATTTACTTTCCTTGCAACATGATCATACAACTTATATGATTTTGTGTCTTTAGAGTAACCAAAAAAATGCATTTTTATCCTTTATTGTCTAAATTCCTTCTGAGCTAATCTAAAACATGAGCATATGTGACATAAGCAATTTTTTTTAAATGAGAAACACTGTAATTCATACCTATCCACGCTTCTTAAGGGACTTTGTTCTTCACACTCTTTGTCGAACACTGGTTCATTATATATAGAATAGTTGTGACTTCGTTGGCCCAATATTCATTTAACAAATGCTTCGTTGCCATCATGCTGCACACCATCTTTATAATGATTATGTTCTTTCTCTTTACAACGCCATTCTATTGAGGTGTACACCACACAATGAATTTCTTGTGCATTCAATGGGTCTTGAAAAAATTTAGGAAGTCATTCGAGATATATTCACCTCCACTGTTCATCCTTAAGATTTTGAAGTTGTATCCACTTTGCTTCTCCACGATTGCCTTGAACTATTGAAAATATCCAAATGCATCAGAATTCTATTTTAGAAAATATATCCATCTTTTTCTTGTGAAATCATCAATAAAAGTTAGAAAACAATTACATCCTCCTATGGATGGTGTCTGCATTAGGACACAAATATCAAAGTTCACAATCTCATGTGATGTGTGTGCTTTGTATGAATTTTCAATTGGAAAAGTCTCTCCATGCTTCTTGCCAAAAATAAATCCTTTACAAACTCTCTCTGGTTTTTTGATCAATGGCAATCTTTTCACCATATTCTTCATGTCTGGCACCCTTCAACCCACCAAAATCTAGATATCCAAATATGAAATTCCATACCCAAGACTCATATCCAACTTCTAATTGAAATGTTGCTTGAATTTCAACGCTGTCATTTTCTTCCCTGTTGCAGTGCTTGACTACATCTTTGATTTCTTCCCTGAATGAAGCTCCTGCATTTTCCTTTCCTTTCATGTCTACGATTATCCTCAAAGGAAACAAGAGAATGCTTGTGATTGGCACTTTTTCTATTAGCTACTTGATTGGACGTAATTATTTAATCACACAATGATTGTCTTCCATGTAGACTTATAATATTTTTGTATCAATAATACAATGCTCATCAAATTGTGTTTCATACCTTCGACACAATAAACATCAGGAATAGTCTTTTTATCTCCTTGTTTGGTTAGAATACCAACAATACCTTTTACCAAAATAGTGACTTCGATATTATTTCCCAAAATCCATAAAAATTAAAAATTCCTTTACTGTATTATTTATTTATGTTGTTGTAACATGTAAATGTTGTTCGCAGTATCTTATATTTTTTGTCACAAGTAATTACACGTGTAATTTAACTTGCAATGGTTCTATGTTTGATGGACTAGTTATGTCACTTATGGAATTTTATTTGGGTCACTACAACCTTATAGAAACTCGCCAAGGTGATGTTTTCAATGCTTTATGATTATTTTTAAGTTTTTGAGTTGCTAAGGACCTAAGTCTAAAAGCTAAGGATTGTCCTAACTATTCTTAATTAGCCAACCTTCCTTCATAAAACCAAATGGAAAAGGGTATACTAAAAAAATTTGATTAAATTTTTAGACTTGGAATCATAGCACAATACTTGGTTAATAGTTTTAATTAAAGGTTTGGACTATGGTAATAATAATCAGCATAATCATGACCCTATACACATCCGTCCATAATGATGGTGCTATGTTGCAAGGGTTGGTTTGCAATAAAATTAAAATGGAGGTACAAGGGGAAACATTCCAACACATATAACTTAATGAATTGAACTAAGGTTTAAAAGATTCCCTATTTGCGAGTTGACAACGTAGCTAGGTGTATTCAATGGCAAGTCTAAATCCATGGGTTGGTGGCTCGAGAGGGATCTCAACCCTCCACTTGTCGTTATCTCCTACAAGGGATTTTCCAAGGGTTCTGTTGAGGCCTAGAAAATTGCAGGAAACAACAGCAAGGGATTCTCCCTAGTCAACGTTCCCAACTAGCCCGTGACTATTTGGTGTAGGGAATCCATTCGGTTTGCAGTCCAGCTACCATAGGTCAAGTGACAAAAAAAAGGGTTTTACTGGTTGCGACCCGGTCCGCCGTGTATATTTTTGTATTTTTGACTTTAAGTATGATATGCAGGTGCCTATTTAACATGCAGATTGATAGAGAACGCAAGGAGTATTCACAATGTGATGTACAGATTCTTACCTCTCGTCTTAAACTCTCATGCATCTAAATCACACACACAACAAGAAGTTAAATCTAACTACCTACCTATCCCTAGGGAGCGATATTGTCACTTATTAATGAGTAATGTATCTTGTGCATGCATTATAAAGATAAATTTCAGATGGCTAATATTTCTTCCAAAAACACATGAACAATTAAAGATATTTAGACAACTAGATACCCAATTGCTTATGAACAACATTCATTACTCATGGTAGTAATTTTCATAAAATGAACCCGAAATCATTCAGACAAGAACATAGGTCCTAAGAGTTAGAACGATTTCACAGTTAATGAAATTAAATCTGAAAATGAAATAGTTCATCTTCAACAAATCCATAGCATAACATTTGAACATCTCACCAAGCTTTCTCCAACAGGCAAACTGTAATTCTCTATTGCAAAAGGAAATAGTTCTTCTTACAATAAGTCTTCACTAATCTAACTGGGAAAAATTCCCTTTCTCCTCTAAATAATCTATATTTATAAAAAATAACAAGACTATTGGGCTTCCCATGAGTGACTCTTGGGCTTCCCCAACTCTTTGCCTCCCAAAATTTATTTTCACTGAGTGTTTATAAAATTTACAAAATACTACAAAAGTGAACAAATGTTCATGATGAGGGCCCCGCTTGATTATTCAAAAAAAATTTCCATGCTGAAGCCTCTGAAGCAATACTTTCAAATTCAGAAGGTTCCAAGAATTGAATATTTATTTTGAATTTTGTAGCCTGGTTTCTGATGACTTCTATCCTTGCTACGCTTAGGAGAAGTTGGTCTTCTAACAGCTACACACTAATCGTGGAATGATCTAACTCATTCCTTAGGGTCTATTCATCTAAAGCCTTAATGTGTTGTATCCTTTTTTCATCTTCACGATACCTTCTTTGCAAAGTTTCCAAAAACAGGTCATGGTCTAGAAAAGCATCCATTCTTTGCTCAGCCTCTACCTGGAATTGATTATAAGTAATCAGAATCCTCCTGAAGAATTATGTGCACACTCCTCTTTTCTTTTTAACAGCCTTCTTGAATTATTTGGCCGTGTTGATGGAAAACTCCAACAAATCGTAGCCCTTTTTGAGAGCTTGTTGATATTTTGAGGGTAACTCTGCAGGAGTTTCTTCATTAGATTCTAACCTTTCCATCCTTCCTGTCAGGACTTCCAAGATGTCCTCAAATCTGTCAATAAAATAAGAAGAGGTTTCCAAAATCTCTTCCAACCGATTATCTACCTGCAATACCTTACACCGCTCTTCCTTAATGGCCATCTGTAGCTGGTACATTCTGCTTCTTTGTGCTAGGAAATGATCCTTGAAAGGCTGAAGACTAACCTGCTGTTCCCTAGCTTCTTCTAAAGCTGCTGTCAATGAGGTGATTTGCTCTTTAAGTTCTACCTTTTGTGCTTGAGATTTACTTTCACCTTCCTCCAAGGTAGCCTTCTGTAGCTCAAAATCCCCTATCCTACTTAGCAGGTATTCCTTTTCTACCCTCAACTCTTGATATTCCTGTTGCACTTTCTCCAAACATTATTGGGCGGTCTCCATAGATCTCTTCTCTAACTGGAGGACCTGAATTTCAGCTTTTGAGGACTTGATTTCCTCTTGTATGTATTCAAAATTTCTCTTTAACCTATTATTTTATTCTCTTTCCTTTCTCAGGGTATCTTTGAATTGAGAAGAAGACTTCTTCGACTGCTCAAGATCCGTCATTATTTTATCTACATTGTCCTCGGAAGCATGGATCAATGCATCCCCCGCTCTGATAGTGAACTTGGGGTCTTTGTATGTCCCATATACAATAGTTGTATCATTTATCATTTTACCAAGCAGCCCCCCAGTTTCAACTTTCCTCTCAGTCCTCTTTACTATCCCTTTCTTTTCTTTATCATAAAAGATAGTATTAAAATCCAGTACTACTTCCCCTTTCCTCTGTTCAAATGGGATTAATCTAAGGGTGGGGACCATGGCCTGTCCTGGTGTGCTGGCAGCAGGCGCTTCAGCATCTTGAATGTCAGGGTTTTCCAAGTCCTGAGCTTGACTGTCTACTACGTTAGAGGCTGATTGCTCTGTCACTGCCTGTGTCATCTTTATCTTCTCTGCCTCCTGCTTCTTCATCTCTTCATCTATCTTCCTTTCTAGTTTCCTGTTGTGTAGCTCTTCTCTTTTTCCTGGTTTCCTCCTCCTCAGCCTTTTCCTGCTCGTCTTGTCCCTTTCCACCTTTGGTGTTTATCTTCTTTTTAAACCTTCTTCTTAAGGTCGTCATGTTTTGTGCACTACGGAAAGTGGACTCTTCTCTGTCCCAGTGGCTAGTGTATTCAAAATGTACATTCACCTCTTTGCAATGCTTTGCAACCTTGTTCCAGGAGTCATTTATGTGGAAACACATTTCCCCAAAATGGAACTTTTCCAACTCCTCCGCAAATTCATCGGCCTTCTTTACCCTGGTAAATTTGTAACTTCCCAATCTGAAAGGAAAAGGAGGGTATGCTGATTTCTTATGATCAAATAGAAAACTTCCTATGCCATCTTAAAAGACTTGTCTAATTGCCTCTTTGTGGATTACATAGTCTATGGCATACTTAGGCAATAGTGAGGGAGCTCTAGAGCATCCAAACATTCTGAAATATAGTCCATCTTCAGTTAAATAATAGTCCGCATACTCTTCAATCACCTGCAATGCCTCCTTCGACATGCAGTCGCATTCTTTCAATAAAATTAAGGTGTACAATGGCATAATGAAATGCTCACACACCTCCCTGCAGGGTGATTCCATGAAGATGGGTAACACTTTTTGGCCAAATTTGGCGATGAAAACTTGATTTTTTACTCATGTGCTAGATAGAAGCCCTCAAAACGCATATATGCCATGTGAATTTTGACTTGTAGTAAAAAAACAAATTGTAGAATATTATGTTGGATTCATAGTGATATTTTAAAAAAAATATTCCGATGTCATTTAATGTGTGAATTTTTGCATTTAATGAACTATGTGACCTTAAAAATTTGAAGAAGCTAATAAGTGGCTCGTGTCCACCTAGAGTAATTCAATCTTGCATTAATAATTTAAAAAATATATATATATATATGAGCATGATCTACATAAAATGCAGTGTGATGTGCATATTTTTTTGTTAATTTTTTTCGCATTATACAATTATTTATTATTTTTCGAAAGTGACCACATTCGATTTCAGCATCGTTTTAAACACATATTTGTCCACGTAAAGCAATTTTTTCTATTTTTTCAAAAATTGAAAAACGAAAGACACCCTTTTGAAGAGGACATGTCGATATGTGATGTGTGCATTTTTAAGAATTTTTTGGCTGTGTATTTTTAACTCTGCGGATTTTTCTTTGAGCTGTTTCGAAGTTGCAGTGTGGTTTTCTAAGTATAAGTTTTAGAAGTAATTAAAAAATAAATTTCATATGAATTCCAAAATGTGTGTATGATACCTCAATGGATAGAATATTCTTTGGTGAATTTATCGGTATCAACTCCGCTCAATTATGTGCTAGGAATGGCAGGGTGTACACCTCTGTGAGGCACATAAAATTTTTCATTTGTTTGAATGTGGGCTAAGTCTATTTTCTTAAGCCCTCGACCGAGGGTTTAACAAACCCTCGGTCGAGGTTTCGTTAAGACCTCCACCGAGGTATGAGCTTGGTCGAGGTCCTAGTCATGTAAACTCCTTTGGAACAAAATCCCAGGAGTGAATTCAAACATTAATGACACTCCAAATACACACCCAACCATCTTTCCCACCCAAATTTTTGATGAAACTCTATATAAACATAATTCATACTAAGCTAACTCTATCCTTTCAAATTGCCTAATTTCTTTGAAAAAATGTTTGTTTTGTAATACAAATTTAGCATTGTAGATTGTTTTGCAGGTATCAATTTGGATTGTTGATCAATCACAATGGGAAGCAACCAACGTCGAACAAGAGGAAATGAAAGAAATCAAAACAAAATTGAAGAGAAAAGAGAGAAAGATAAAGAAAGGAAGAGGAGAAAAAGAACAATCTTGAGAGAAGAAGAAATTCCAAATGAAGCTATGATGGAGGAAGCAAATCCCATTGATATAGGTAAAATTTCAAATTTATGTAATTTGATTTTCATTTTCATAGTTTACAATTTGATAAATTTCAAAGTTATGCAATTTGATTTTCATTTTCATAGTTTACAATTTGATAGATTTCATAGTTT